>CM070560.1:50090845-50378345 GCA_036346405.1 Phyllostachys edulis | reverse complement strand
GTTGGCTGCCAGCCAAGCTTCAGGCCGGTGCGGTGGGCCTCGCCATATATACCTCCCAAACCAACTCCGTCGCCATGCCCGAGTCCAAGGCGATCCTTTTTGGTTGGATTTCGTGTACAAAACTAATTGCTAATTACTGTTTAATTTTCATTCTGAATTATAATTATTGGAATTCATATCGAAATCAAATTGCTAATTGTGCTTTATTTTTATTCTGAGTTTCAGTTTTTTGTTTGATTTTGTACACAAATCTAATTTCGATTTTTATTCGAATAATAATTACTTATGGATTTTACTTTGAAATTCGTATGGAAATCAAATTTCTAATTTTTTTATTCCAAATTTCATTTTTATTGTACATGACATGAACTCTTTTACTTAGGAATTGTATGGAAATGAAATTGCTAATTTTATTTTACTTTTTATTCTGAATTTTAGTTTTGTTGTACTTGACATAGACACTTTCTTTTTAATCTAGACTGTTATAATCTGGACACACCACGATTAGGCACAGAGATCTTTCTCTTTTATCACCGATTAGCGTGAAAATTTGTCCGAATTTTAGTTATTTTTTGGTTGGATTTCGTATACAAAACTAATTGCTAATTACTGTTTAATTTTCATTCTGAATTATAACGATTGGAATTCATATCGAAATCAAATTGCTAATTGTGCTTTATTTTTATTCTGAGTTTCAGTTTTTTGTATGATTTTGTACACAAATCTAATTTCGATTTTTTATTCCGAATAATAATTATTTATGGATTTTACTTTGAAATTCGTATGAAAATCAAATTTCTAATTTTTTATTCCAAATTTCATTTTTATTGTACATGACATGAACTCTTTTACTTAGGAATTCGTATGGAAATGAAATTGCTAATTTTATTTCATTTTTTATTCTGAATTTTAGTTTTGTTGTACTTGACATGGACTCTTTCTTTTTAATCTAGACTGTTATAATTTGGACCCACCACGGTCAACCGTGTAGATCTTTCTCTTTTATCACCGATTAGCGTGGAAATTTCTAGTCCTTGAGAGCGAACATGGTGGTTTCTTTTGACTCTGCTTTAATAAGATAATAGATGTGACTTTGAGAGTGAACGTGATGTCTTCTTTTGTATCTCCTCCGACACCATTTGTACCATCATCGTCATAATTTTTATTTTTATTCAACACTTCACTTATTTTTATTTGGGTTCATACACAAATCAAATTGCTAAATTTATTTAATTTAGTCCAAAATTTATTTATTTTGGGATTTGTATGGAAATCAAATTGTAAACTTTATTTTATTTTTTTTTCCGAAAATTCCGTTCCTTTTTTTTCTTGGATTCCGTATCTGAATCCAATTGTTAATTTTTCTTTAATGTTTATTCGAATTACAATTATTTAGGATTTTACTTTGAATTGTATTGAAATCAAATTGCTTAATTTAATTTTATGTTTATTCCAAATTTCAGTTTTTTTGTTGGATTTAGTATACAAATATAATTGCCAATTATTATTTAATTTTTATTCAATTATATTTATTGAATTCACATCAAATCAAATTGCTAATTTTATTTTATTTTTATCCTGAATTTTAGTTTTTTGTTCGATTTTGTATACAAATATACGCCCAATTTTGGTTTATTTTTATTCTAAATCATAATTATTTATGGATTTTACTTGATATTGACTCTTTTACTTAGGAATTCGCATGGAATCAAATTGTTGATTTTATTTTATTTTTATTCTGAATTTTAGTTTTATTGTACTTGATATGTACTCCTTTTAATCTAGATCGTTATAATCTAGACCCACCATGATCGATAGTGTATATATTTCTCATTTTCCACCGATTAACGTGGGAATTTATAGCCATTGAGAGCGAACATGATGACTTATTTTTATTCTGCTTTAATAAGATAATAGATAGATAGAGTAAAGGCATGTTTGAAAACACACCAGTTTTGCTGGAATTTTACGGGAAATAGTACAATTATAAACGTGAAACAGAAGAATTTATCGCATTCCAACTGGGGCGTAAGTACATATATTCCAGAACCGTGCACAGCTACGTACAAACATAAGTTGCACACCAACACGCCACCTTTGGTTTCTTCTATCCTCTTTCTAGGTAACACCTCGTGCAGGCTGGCTCGCCCAGCTACTTCATTCGTATATGTGTGGATTGGATTTTTCTTCACCCCACATTTCAACACGCAGATCATCGCAGGGTCCATCACTGTTTACTTTTCATCCAAACAGTTCCCATCAACAATGCAACAAATGGTTAAACAGTCGAAGTACACCTGAAGAAAAAGAGACGTAGTACAGGGCAGGGTAAAAAGTCAAAGCTATACCGTCCTAATGGTCGGTTCGCCGTTGGTCTGCAGCAGCAAGCAAAGCAACCACGTTCCCACTGAATGTCCATCCCATCCAACCCTAACAGCCCGAGCACGACACACAGTCTTCCATCCAATCGCTCTGACTCGTGTCACGAACCCTCCGATGTCTGATCAGTCGGAGGGGCCAGCCGGCCGGCCCATGTGGCCCTCGGCACGACGCCCCCGCCCGCCCGCCCTGTAGGCTGTAGCCTGGCCGCGCCGCGCCGTGCCGTGCCGTGATGCGCTCACAAACACAATCGTTCCGATCAGCCTACCACTGTTGCCTTCTGGTCATCCATCTCGCAACAGGAATCAGACCACAGTCTAGGCCCACGGAGGTTGTGCAAGCTTTCCACATGGTGATGCAACGGCCGTTTCGGTAAGCTAGGCCATCTAGCCATCTACGTGTCCGGTCAGAGAAACCCCTGGGGTGGACTCGTTTTTTCGACAAGAGAGATGTGAGATTCTGAGTGATATTGGGAGATGGTGGAGTGATAAAGAGAGAAAGGAAGTATTGGACCGTTCTGATCTTCCATGTATCTTCTAGCTCTCAGGTGACCCTGTGCATGGAGATGGCGCAGGCACGTTCAGACGTGATGTTACGTTGCTGCTGTTGCCGACCGATCGGTCGATGAGGTGGGTTTGGGCTGTGGCTAGCTTGTATATATCTTCTGCGTACATATCTTGCCGGGATTTGGCTGTACGTACACGTGTGCGATCCGGGGCTTTTCCATGCAATATCTATATTTTGTCTCGTCACTGACTTCAGGATGGTGAATCACTGGATCACGAAATGCATGTGTCCTGTGTGACGAACAGGTCCTGTCAGACCGCTGTTCTTGTCTGGAGACCGGTAGGCTTGATGCTGGACAAGAAAGATTACTCTCCCGATTCAGAGCTCTCGCTGAAGGCTCGTCACTGGCATTGCGTCCACATCTTAGCCATCGGAGCTAAGACTGGCATATTCTAGCGAGTTGAGTCCTGATTTGGTTGACGGAGCTTTGTCACTAAAGATAAAGCATGCGCTTTCAGCTGGTCTCTCCGGTCTTTGCCACACCTCTCTCAACAGGACACATATCTACCGGGCCAAAACTAATTAGCGGGGCTCCCGCACGATATCGGTTGCACAACCTAGTAGTCTGTGTCTGTAACTACATATCTCAATATGAAGCTTCTCCTGTATAAGAAAAACATTATGTTGTATAACTTGTTTTTCTGTCCCACTCTCCAATTAAATACGCGCATGATACAATGCAGAGAGCCTCGTACGCACTACGCACATGAGTGGATTCCCATTTCCCAGTACCTTTCCATCCCCTCCCCTGCATGGTTAAGGTTCATGCATCCTGCGCAACAATTTTCCTTTCTGGCTGTACCACACAGGATCTCAAGCCTTTGTGGGGACTGGAACTAAATCCATCGAGGAAAAGAACGTCGGGAAAACAAGAGAAAAGAACAACCAATAATCAAGAGGAAGGAGGAGCTAGGACCATGGAAAGAGGAGGCCCCGGCGATGAGAACGAGATCGATCGTTCGATCAGGTTGGTTGCAGAGGGAGAGATTTAGGACGGCTGCTGCGCGCGTGATGATGTTGAGACTCTCCCCGGTCTTTGGCGCCAGGAGGGATGCACCCGAGCGCTCTGAATCTGCCGAAATCCACTCAAAATCTTGGAGCCGTGGGGCCCGCACCCCCGCCGCGCGACATGTGTCCCGGCGACCGATTCGACGCGCGCGATTCGATCGCCGTGGTGGGCGCACCGGCCCGGCGCGACAACGAGCCCCCGCTTTCTCACTTGATGGCAATGTCGCACAAATCCTATACTAGCTTGTATATATGATCCGTCGCAGATTCACGGCACATGAATTTCTCTACTTCCTTTTCTTTCTTTCTTTCTTTCTTTCTTTTTACTAACTGATCATGCCAGTCAGTCTTCCTCTTTCTGAAGAAGGTATCTGCGGAGCTACGGCCGTTGTTGTTGCATGCCGACAGGAGGCGTACGGACTGTTGAAAAGATTTCTGTAAAATCGAGGAGGCCGGACGGGTCAGTGAAGTATAGACGATCGATGGATGGATAGAGTGCGTTTGTGGGATTGGACACGTCGGTTTCCAAAGGTCTATTTGTTGAAAGGGTTGCTGCGGTAGACGGCACATAGCAATTTCTCCGCACATGGCAGCGGATGGAGCACATGCATGTAGAAGGATTTGGATTTGCTTAGCTTGATTCGTACCTCTGTCTCTTTTCGCTGCTACACTATCATCAATGCTGTTTTTTTCTTCTTATCACAAGGTCTCCGTTTTTACCTATGCTGCGTCGTCATTCAGACTAGCTATATAGACCGCGTTGAAATCCTTAACCATGTCTACTTACATGAATAGTACAACATAAAAAGTTTATATAACGGTGGATCTCACCTGATCTCAGGCATTCACTGCTGATGTAGCGCTCGGGATTGAGTCTCAGTTGACATGCTAGTCGTCGTAATTGACTTGAGAAGACTTGAGCTTCACATGTACGTCAGATCTGAAATTAATGAACTGTCCAGATAAAAACTCCAAACAGAGCACACCTGTAGGGCATAGACCATGATCTGTGTTACTTTTTTTTTTGTAATTTGCTCAAGAACCCTGACATTCACTTAGGAGGGAAGATAGACATATGGGTTCGAGCTCGACGACGACCTCCACCAACCAAGCAACATTCGGTTCCTATTATTTATGTTACTACTATTAGGTAGGTTGTATATCTGTATGTAACTAGCCAAGTGACCGTGCGTTACAACGGATTTCAAATAAACATAATCTAAGTTATAAACTTAGATAACCAATATACATAATGAAAGCTTCATATATAATTTGCATCTAATCAACTAGCCACATATAATGTTATCATAAACTACAAACACAAATAATCTAATTATCGGATTTGCTAATTTTCAGTTGCCTGAAATTTTCTTATCCATCAGTCACCTACAGTTGCACAGTACTAACTCTAAAATTGCAGTACCAAGTAATGTGCAATTTTATCATAACTCTACTGTAACTTTTAGTTCTATTTGTTTTTGTTTTTTTTTTGTTTTTTGTATTTGTAGGGTTGTAGGGTTCACTTAGATTTACTTTTGTCTAGTTTAGAATTTTTTTGTATTTTTCTTGTTTACTTTTGTCTATTTTAGAAAGAGACAATCTGGTCCATATGATGTTGATCCAACAGTGAGAAAATGTGACAGATAGATAAAGAAATTTCAGTCACATGAAGCATAGACACTCCCTCTAATTATCTATAGAAGATCATTCGAGTATCTTATACATGCGTGCACATATTTGTCCACAAAAGATTCCATCAACTCAAAAGAGGATAGATCACCATCATCACCAAATTCTTCTTCTTTTTATAATAGTAAATATAATCTGGGATGGAACGGGGCGGGATATCGGCATTCGGCAGACACAAAATGCTGGGGTCATTAATAGCAGCCGGACACGGCCACATGCAAAAAGCTTGCGCGAGAAACGGTTGCATACCGGAATTAGTTTACCGTTGGAAAGCGAGACCCCCCTCGCCCCACTTCGGGACGGCGCCCTTCCGCCCTCGCGATGGCCGGTAGTATGCTCGCGCGCGGCTGTGCGCGCACAGCGCCGCCCCTGTGCGCCAACGTAGGGCCAGACGGCGGACGTGACGATGGCGAGGCAAACGGCCGCGCGGTCTCGCCCGCCGAGGCGTCGCCAGGTTTCTCCATTCGAGGCGTACGTGCAAAACAATGGAACGCCAATAGTCTTTTGCTCGTTGCTGCGCAAACATGTCCTGTGCACAGAAAGCTGGATCGCTCGCTTCTGTACTCTCTGCTCTCCGTCGTCCAACCATCGATCGCGCATATGTTCGCACAGGAGCAGGTCCATCTGCTTTACGGCGTACGTGTTTTTTTCCCCTCTCGTGAGAACGTTACGGCGTGGTTTTCTTAGTTAAGGTATTACCATGGCTGACATGTAAGATGCACTTATGTCGTACAACCACGACTTGGTAACGGCGAGCCGGGAAACGATCGATGTTGCGGCGAATGGAAATGCTAGATTCATAATAAGACGGGGGCATACGTACAATGTACAAGCCACATGCGTGCATGCGTTGCGAATCCAATCACAGCCATGCGCAGTAATACTATTACTGGCTAGTAGTAGTAAATAGTAAGGCATCTAGCTAGCTACCTCTTAATTTACAGATAAGATCGTACAATTGCTACCGACGCGCGCGTCCGTCGTCGTACGTGCATGCTCCAGGCCCAACGGCGATTAATGATTGTTACATGGCCATGCATGTCGGACCGTAAGCTGGAGGGGTTGTCGACACGATTCTACCACGGACCGTTCAGGCCGGGGTAGGCCACGGCGGCGCTGGTGGGTGATGGGCGGTGACCGCTGGCGGCGGCGGCGCGCTCCAGCGACTGCACCTGCATCTTGAGGAACTTGAGGTAGTGGATGGCCTCGTCTAGCATGGACGCGGTGTCCATCTTGGTGCCCCCCGGGACGAGCCGCTGCAGGATGCGGATGCGCTCGCTGATGCGCTCCGCCGCATCCGCGCCGCGACGCTCTGCGGGTCATTCGAGATGCGCACGTTGCGGCGCTTTGGCGGCCGCACCGTATCCGGGTCGGTGTTCACCGGCTGCAACGCCGCGACGCGGAAGATCATCTCCCTCATCGCCGCCGACCCCACGGCAGCACCGTCGCAGCCGTTGCCGTCGGCAGGAGGCTGCGTCGTGTACTCCGAGCGGTGGCTGCCGCTGTACGCGGCAGCAGGCAGCTGCTGGGAGTACTGGACGTGGTAGGCGGCGCCGTTGGTGCCTGACATGTGAGGCACCGAGGAGAAGTGATGAGGAGCATGCATACATGGCGAAGGGGGTTTCGAAGGCACCACCATGGCGTGCTCAGGGTGTGCAGTGAGCTGCTCCAGCTGTAGCATTGTGTTCATCAGCTCGAGCTGAGCTTCCGGGTTAGAATTCAGCATGTCAAAGTCCATTCAAGGCTTGTGAGACTCCGGATGACAACTTCCTGAAACTTGAAAGATGTGTAGAAAGAGCAAGCTAGAGGGGTGATGAAGCTAGCAGGTAGCACCGTAGCAGCTAGCTAGAGAGCAGGTGTAAAAAAGCCCGGACTCTAGAGACTTATGTATGCAAGGGTTGTGTTGTTATCGAGTTGTTAATGGAGAGGTGCCATTTATAGGGGATGGGTAGGGTGGCTTCTTTGGATTTGACTAGGCAATGTTGTTTCCTTGCATCATCCATTCCGCTTTTCTATTTTCCTTTCTTTTGGGGGCCTTCTTGCTCTCTTCTGGTTTTACAAAGTTGCATGTTCAGATAAACTTTCCTTTCTTTTATTTTCAGGAAAATGACGTCTCAAGATAATGTCTCAAAAACACGGTATCTATCTTGCTACATTTCGAGAATGCCGACTGCTTAGTTTAGTCATCTTCACGAAGTTTTTTTTCCTTCTTTCTTTGTAGAGTTTTAGCACCTTTAATCTAGGCTATACAATGGGGAACATCTCTCTATGTAAAAATCTTCTATTATTCTGCATTAGAAAATTTCTTGAGGTGGCAGAGATGAATACAGTTACAAAGCCGACAATAATTGGGCACTAGTGAGAAGTTACACACCCTAGGTGACATCTATGTGGATGGGCGGGATTCTGACATATCTCGGTCCATCCAAAAATGACCTTAATTACAGAGGACTTTACCGCGTGCTCACACTATACTGCATAACGCTTTGCCACTCATACTCAATCTATGGTAGTTTTTATTATATGTAGTAACTATGTTACCAATATCTCTATTAAAACACAAAATGGTGTATACAATTTGTTCATCTCTTACGTAGCATAGCTTTTCTTCAAGGGTAATCCACTAATTTCGGAGTCACTAATTATTGAACTGTTAACTAGATTTTTGCACAACTACTAGATCCTAAGTCATATCCTAACAAGTGATAATCATATATAGAACGATTTTCCTTAAAAATCATTGTGCTTGAAAAAATGGAACTTCTACTGTCTTTAACTACTTCACTTGCAACATGCCACTTCTTCTGCTAAGAGGAAACTAATGCACCTGTGCAAGCTTTACCACTCCTTATATCCAATCATAATCGAATAATTCCTGGTTAATTATCTAATGTCTTATTAATTAAGTAGCTGGTATTTCGTACGTCAACAGCCATATCATAGATTCGACCGGATCCATGTCGTTGTAATGCAGATCACAGAATTGGTCTTCCTGCACCTAGACGCGAAATTATGTGATTTTTTTGAGTTTCGTCTTGCGCTAGATCTCACGCGATCGTTCTATGCTTCAGTATCGATTGTTGGTGCTTAATGTGGTGACAAATGGATGCATGCTAATAGTACCTTTCTTTCTAAATCCAAGTTTTTGAATTAGTTAGTAAATTAATCTATTTTCAAAAGGAAGAAGATCAGAACATGCAAGAAAAGTAGGTCATAGCTTGCTTAAAACGAGAGAGGCTCAGCAACAACAATATATTTTGGAATATAAGTAAATCCAGTAACTTATATTTTTTATGGAGAAAGGAAGCGATTTCGAGCACTGTGGAAAGACTAACCAATTTGTTGCTGGCATGCGCCAAGTTTTTTTTTTCCTCATCTAGTCTATTTTCGAAACGAAATATCAAATCGAGCCCTTGCGATTGAAATGACAAAAATGACACCGTGATAGGTTAGGCAAGCGACACGTGTCCCTACCGCACTCCCTGTCCGTGGAAACCACCTTATGCCATCCTTGTCTGCGACAGGCAACCTACTGCGCTCCTAGTCTACGGCAGGGGCGTGCCTTCCGGCGATAGCATGCCATGTGGTGCGTGGCGGGGATGCGATCGATCTTGTGCGAGGGGATGTTTGCGCGACCGAGCGGTAGGAGGACTCCTGCACATGGGGAGCACGGTAGGAGAGGTGCTGCGCACAAGGAGAGTGATAAAGGTGCCATTTTTGTCACTTCAAGTGCGAGAGGCTAAATTTGCTATTCTGTTCCAGAAAAAGAACAAATGAGCTAATAACTTGGCGTGTGCCATCAAGTCGTTCTCCCTGACCTTAAGGTACAACTTTGGATCTATCGTTGTTGTTCAAACACTGGCAACAACACACGTGAGAAAACTCGAGACTCCATTCACGAGATCAATGGCTAAGATCAGTTGTCACTTAGCTCCTGTTACGTACCAAAAATGCATCCACGAATGGAGTGAGTTTCTTTTGGGTTATTATATGTAACGTCCCGTTTTCGGACGTGAAATAGTCATTACTATTTTGATTTTTGGTTTGCAAACCCTATGTCAAATTATCAATTATCTTCAAAACTTCTAGCTTCCTCTAAGCTGGGGTTTGTGTTTCAAACCTTCTTGCAATTTCTTGAATTCAAATTTCAGTTGAATTCTCCTTTTCAAATTTGGGCCTTCTTCTCAAATTTGGTTATCTTTCGTTTGGGCTCAGCCGCATCCTTTTTCTTGGGCCAACCCACTCCCTATTCCCTTTCCCGGCCCATTCCTCCTTGGCCCAGCCGCACCCCTGGCCTTTCTTTCTTCTCGGCCTGCCTTGGCCCGGCTCCCACGCCTTTCTTCTTCCTCAGTCAGACGTCAAGCCCGAGCCCTCCCCTCATTTCTTCTCTCTTGCGTCATGCGCCTGCCTGCGCCTTCTGCCAAACCACAAGCGCCCACGCCTCCCTGATGCCTCCTCGTACCTGCCTGCCCTCTGCGCCGCCACCCACTCCCGCTGCCAACTGCGACTTCGCCATCCTCACCCTGCCTTGTCCCTTCCCCGCTCGTCCTTGCTAGCACCGCGCACGCCATGGTCGTCCTCGCCGCACTGAAGTACCCGGTCCGCGCGCTTGCGCCTGTGTCAGCCTCTACCCTGTCGCCTCGCTCAACCACCCTGGCCACCCGGGTCGTCACCGCGCCCAAGACTCGCTAGTGCGCCCACGCCGTGCCGCCCTCGGGACCACACGAGCGCCCACGTGCGGCTACCAGAGCCCAACGGCTCTCCGCCCTCCCTTGGCCTATAAAGGAGCCCTGTGCCCCTTTGCTCTCCCCCACGCCGCCCCCTTGAAGCTCTTGGTAAGCCCACCGCAAAATCGCCATCTTCCCCTTTTTGGCCGACGCCGCCTCCACCGCCGACTAGCCGCTCCGGCGCCACCTCCAGCACGCCGCCCCCGTCACCGTGTGCCCCCGACGCCTAGGAGTATTTCCCCTCAAGACCTTCGGTTTTGATCCACCGCCACCACCGGATTTCGTCATCTTCGCCAACTTCGGCCGCCACCTTCTTCACCACCCACCTCCGGCCACCGTTCTTCTCTGGCCCCCATTGTTGACCTGGTGAGACTGCCTCCCCGAGCTCTTCCCCGTGCTCCCCCTCCCAGGCTCAGGGCACCGCCGGAGCCCCTCCTCCGCCGCAACCGAGCTATCGCTGCCGCTCAACTCCACCGTGCCGCCGCTCCGGCCATCCTCCGGTCATCGCACCGACGTCACCAGTTTCCCCTCACCGAGACCTCCCCGTTTTGGTGCTTGGTCGCTGCCGCCGTGCCCGCCCTCGCCGCCGATGAGCCGGAGCCGCCAGCACCCCTCGTGTGGCACGTTCGGACGGAACGTGGGACGTTCGGACCAACTTTTCATGCGCCATTAATTAACCCTAATTGCTGTCTTAACAACCCTAATCAATCATTAGCATTTAAGTGTTTGTCTTAAGCCCCCCCTTGACCCTCTGCCGAGTGGGCCCGCCATAACAGTAAATGACCGGTTGAGTTTGGCTTTTGCCCCCTATGACCGACAAGTGGGCCCTGCGTGTTACTGTTCCTGTGGACCGGTAAACCCGTGGACCATGCACAGTGTGTGTTGACCTCCGGTCCATGCACTGTACATGTGAACCCGACACTGTTCATAGGCATCACGTGTTAGAGTTTCTCTCTCCCTTTTTAATTTCTGATTTATTTCCAATTCAAACTTCGGAAGCTCCGTTCTCCTCCGTTATAGCTCCAAAAATTAAAAAATTTATTTTTAAAATTTTGTAAATTCAAGATCTTGCTAATGACATATGTCTTGTTTAATTTGGAGTTCATTTGTTGTCCCTTTTGTATTTATTTGCTCTCTTTGCCTATTTGTGCCTTTTTCCGGTACGTTCGTCCGAATAGGATTTGAAAACGCGGGAGATCTTCAAGTTGATCAAGCACAAGAATATCAAGACTCTCTTGCCTATAACCAAGGTGAGTCAATGCTTTAATCATATTGATCCTACATTTTATGTTAATTATATTCATTTAAATTACCAAAATTGCATGCTTTAATTCTTTAATCAAATGTATATTAAAGCTTAAGGTAGTTAAATACCCATTTGATGATTACTTAATTAATATGCCATCTATTGATATTTGAATCCATTATTCCATGTCACACTAGTAACTATGTGGTAAATACTAGCTATAGGTTGTACTTAAGCGACATGCTAGTCTTACTTAAGTACCGGGGTATTAATACTACAGAAAAGGCCTTCACAGACGGTTCAAAACGTCATCACGCAGACGGTTTCTTGAGTCGCTCGAGTTTATGGGTCGATGATGACACAAGGTCATCACGATGGTTTTCAAACCGTCATGATGCATACTATCACTGCACGGTTTCAGCCACAAACCGCTCAGGATGCATACTATATCACGAGCGGTTTCACCACAAACCGCTGCAGGATAAATGATATATCACGACGGTTTATGGTCAAACCGTCAGTGATGACTTTTTCTATAAAGCCACCAAGCAAAGGATCGCTTGTGCTTTTAAAACCCATCATCATATATATATATATATATATATATATATATATATATATATATATTTCTATTGTCCTAGTCCTCACCAGCCAAAGGGTCGCCCACGCAAAGATGAGGAAGAGGAGACAAGAACCACGGCAACCTCATTGAACCCTGCAAATTTAAGAAGTACGGCTGCCTGGAAAGCGTCAGGACATCCAATTACTTGGTTGCTAATACATGATGCCACTTCCCAGTCGGAGTACCTACGGTGACGGCGACGGGGTCGGGCGGCGGCGTCGAGGTAGAGTAAATGCGCTGGGGAGTGACGAGAATTAGGGCCGGCGCAAACCCTAGCGGCGCTGGGGAGTGACGATAGTTAGGGCGAGCGCAAACCCTAGCGGCTGGGCTCGTACTAATAAAAAGACTTATCACGGACGGTTCTATGATAGAACCGTCAGTGATAATTATCACGGACGGTTCCATTATGAAACCGTCTGTGAAATGGTTTTTTTTTCTCAAGTATATATGTTTATCTTGTATATGAACTTACATGACATGAAGAAATTACATATTTATATGTCAATTTTGTCATTTAAATACTGCTGAAAATTTGCTTTAACTACACACACACACACACACACACACACACACACACACACACACACACACACACACACATATATATATATATATATATATATATTAATTAATTAATTAATTTATTTATTTCCACTAAACCGTTTCTGCCCGTTTCGTACTCTTGGGAGTATGTACTCCCACTTCTAATATACCACTTAAACGCACATATTATACTTCTTTATCATTTTCATTATACTTAAATATCAATTATAAGATACTCCAATGCGATTTGATTGAAAAAAAATTCATTTGAGCCCTTTGTTTTTGCTATATACCTTTTTTCATATATAAAAGAAGTATATACACAAAGTTTGCTATAAAAGTGGAATTTAAAGAAATTTTTCATGGAACTCACTTTGGGGTATCTTATAATCATTATTGGAGTATGCACAAATAGATAAAGAGGTATCATCATACGATTTAAGTAATCTTGATATATATAGTAATATTTCAACATATAATTAATATAGTAACTTCACCTCCAAACTTTTTTTTTTTTCATTTTGAATTTTCATATATATATATATATATATATATATATATATATATATATATATATATATATATATATATATATAAAAGATTAAAAAATTAAAAAGTAGAAACCTATAAATAAAGAAAGTTTTTCTAGTGGCGAAGGTAGGTCGCTATCTCCGCTTTCAATACTTCGAGGCGGCGGCGTCGGGCGCGACGGTTCGTGATCGAACGGTTAGAAATGCGCCCACTTGCACGACGCTTGCTCGAGTGTCTCCAAGACCCTCGACTGTTGAACCAAGAAGAATTGAGCCCATATGCTCTCTTCCCTTGCTTGAGGGTCTCGGCCGGTCGACTCGATGCACCGCCGCCTCGGTCATGATCCAAGTGACGGCAAGCTTCACGAGACGTGCAACGTCGTTTTGAGGACCACGCCGACGACGCAGAAACTCGCCGAAGGTGGGAGATCACCCGGAAGACACGGCGGAGAAGGATGTCAAGACGGCGGAAGGTGGCCGTCACCCGCTCTGGCAAATTCTCGAATAGAGGAGTGAAGACACTGTTGAAACAGTGTTCTTCCGCAGCACGGTTCAACGTACAGCGAGAGAGGTGCTCGTACAGTGCGGCCAGGTAGGCCATCAATGCCGGTGATAAGGAAACAGAAGAGGTAGTCATTTCTATTTTTTTTGTATAAGTGGGGATGATCATCTTCGATGGCGGATGATCCTTTTTATAAAATAAGGAATAAATTTGGAGCGTGAGACAAAGAGACGCATTGGGGAGCCGAAGCGGCATTGATGCGACGAAGAGACACAGAGCTGAGGTGGCGCATTGATGCGACGAAGAACGCATCGGCGGCGACGAAGAAACTCATCGGGTGTTGTAGCGATTATCACAGACGGTTATAACAAAAAACCGTCTGTGATATGTAGCAATATCACATACGGTTATTGTTAAGAACCGTCTGTGAGGTTTCACAGATGGTTTTTTAGAACCGTCTGTGATATGTAGAATTATCACAGACGGTTATAAAAATGAACCGTCTGTGATACTTCATAGACAGTTTTAGTTATGAACCGTCTGTGATATTACCTCTTCACAGATAGTTTTTAGCGCAGTCAGTAACACAGACGGTCTCTAAACCAAAACTATCTGTGATTACATATAATACATACGGTTTTGGTCAACCGTCTGTGATGAGGTGTCTAGTATTAGCCTTTTTGTAGTAGTGTATTAAATACTCCAATCATCATCTCTTTAAACATGAAATAGTTTTAGGCAGTCATTGGTGGTCCATGACTGAAATGAATGAGATAATTTGGTTTTACTCCTCAAAACACTAATAACTTGCTATTACCACATTGGGCGGATGGAATGGTGGTGGGTGCTAACGGAGCACGAGAGTAATTGGTATGTGGTACGAACCGCTCGGATGATTTAAGAACTTAATCTTGTCACGACCTCCCGTGTAAAACAAGTACAACCACGAGTCTGTAAACTGCAACTTAGCTTAGTAAATTTATTAAACCCTGGATGTCATATCGCAGGGTGGATAATGGGAATGTGCAAGCGCGTGATTCTTCCGGCTTGAATGGGAGACCGGTACAAGGTGAAGTAAGCCAGTCGCTGTGGTGTAGTTCAACCGAGGTGAACATCCCGCACAATATATGAGCGTAACCCCATATGGGTGAGATGACGGAAGGGGCGAGATATTTTGAAAGGTTACTGTGACGGCCACTCAACTACATGACTACGGAATCATGTGAGGTAACAAGTATGACTATCTCTTGTGGGTACAATGTACAACCTCTGCAGAGTCTAAACTGTTTAAACAGCCGTGCCTACGGTCAAAGGCGGACATGGGAACTTGCTAGAGTTAGTTCTATTTCAAAAACCTTTGTGGGTGGTATAAAAAATGTGGTGGGCTCATCTAGCCCTGAAATTGGATTTTCCCTGGTTTTCGAACTCAGTGGTATTAATGAGTGGAGGTAGCTCAAATCAAAATAAGCATAAAGGTGGAGGTAACCTCTGCTGTTATTTAATATTACACAATTATTCTCTTTAATAAAATGAAATTAGGTTAAAATGCTAAGTGATAGGATTTTGTAATTATGGCATTTGAAAACATTGCTTTAGCAAATAAAATAACCCGAGCCAACCTTGTTTAGCCTTGTATGTATATTATTGCATTATGTGTATTGGCTTGCGAGCACGGAAGTTGTGCTTATTCTCGCTCTCCCCCAAACCCTTCAGACAATGTGGATCAAGGAGACTACGCATATTACGCGGACCCAGAAGCTGATGGACAAGGAAATGATGAAGAGTAGCATAGTTCTATAGTCTAGGCCTTGCTCTAGTCTAGTGGACTCGTTGGTACATGCGTACAATCGATATTATCCAACCCTTGGTTAATATCTGTCGTACACAGGTTACCCTAGTTGCTTGCCTGTGGAGAGATGAGCTCTACTCCCCTTTTGCTTTCGCTGTAGTTTACATTGCTTTTATGTAATGTGATCAATTTGGCCAGTTCGGCCTCCTTTTTGTAAAACTCGATTCGACGTGATTTATTTGACCTGTGTTTGTAATATATTTGAATGTTTTAGTTCAGCAGCTTGCAAAATTACTTTTACTATCTAGGACAGCTCGTACTAATTTTGCGTTCTTTGTTGATGTAAGACAGTACTTGACCACTATACCCTGTCCTTGTAAACTGGTTTCGTCAGTCTTCGTTTTCTTTTTGTATTGTTAAAACTTTGTTAGGGGCGACGGAGTACAGGTTGTGCGAGCGTGAGGTCTTGGGTTTAAGCCCCAAAAGCAAGGGTGAAAAATAGCCTTTCTCTAACAAAATTGAGCAAAAAGTGAGAAACAAATTTCACACACCAGAGCTAGTCAGCAAGAGATTGGCATTTCTCAATCTTACATCTCCAGTTCTATAATCCCATTGATCCCTTTGCAACTAGTACTACCTGTGGCAGTTGTTGAAGACCATAACAAATCCATTTCAGGCCTTCTGCCAGACTATGAGACTAAGCCTAATATAGTCATGAACACAGGCTACCACTAGTTTCCTAGAGTTGTCTTTAGTGCTCGGATTTGTACTTGGGATGGCAATCTTCATCACCAAAGTACCATAAAAAAGCTAGATATGCTTCTACTGTGTTGATAGATGATAGCAATTTGTACTTACTACTACTAATGCAACACCGGCCGGGAGAACCGGAGAATAATGAACGGATGGAGTTTAGCTAGCTAGAGGCCAGAGGTACGGGCGAGGGTCCTGGAGCGGCGGAGCCGGTAGCGTCTGTTGGACCCTCCCGGGTTGCCATCAAGGGTTGGAACATAGTCAACGGCTGGGAGGACGCCGGTCAGTTGGTCGGTTGGCGTACGTCTGTCCTGTACGCACACAAATGGCCCGGAGGAGCCCAAGTGCCCAACACGATCCGCGCACCGGAGTACAAGCACGCTCCGTTCGCTTTCCTCCCCGTCGATCGGATCGCCGCCCTCTCGGCTTGGCGCCAAGCGGAGGGCCGCCGGTTAGGCCGCTCTGATCTGATCAGCTTCGGTCGGGGACTGCCGCTGTGCTGCCGAAAGTTTCCAGCTCGGCGTTGAAAGCAGTGGCGGACTTAGAACTAAAATTTAGGAGATACTAATAGGACTTGGTCATCTCCGTGCGGCTTGCTGAATGCTCAACGGTAGTCAACTTGAGCACAACTAAATTAGGTGGACTAGGGGTACTAGAGGTACACCATGAATTAGCTGGTGGTAGGGGAGACGTCAGCCTCGGCTGACCGGGCTGCCCTCCTTGGGTCCACCCTTGGTTGAAAGGTAGGAGTGGCAGTAGAAACCGAGTCCAGCATCGTGGCAACTTCTTGAAATTGTTCTGTTCATTCATTTTGTTACTCCACATACTATCAGATTGCACACCTGACTTCTACTGTTTCTTCTTCTACCTTTTGTAATTCTTTACTTTTGTCGCTATATAGTTATGCTCCTAGTTTTTTTTGTGGGGGGTGGTGGGTGGACAATAGGAAAGTTCGGTTACATTGTAAAAATAAAATAAAATCTCTGCACCTACCTTTTAGCCGAGCCAAAACCCTGTGTCGGTGGCTTTAACTTAAGCCTTTTTGCTATGCTAAGTGGGTCAGGTTTTACATTCGAATTTGTCTTAGATCAAAAGAAAAGTCGGTCAAAAATTGATTGCAAACTACTAGTTTGATCTCGAGTACGAGAAAAACCGAACTTACTTTCCAACTCGTTGTCGGAATCTGGTTCGGCTTCACATATAAATTAAAGGACTGTCTATTCATAAGATGATTGAAATTTTCTTAAGCATAAGTTATCTTTTTTATCCATTGAATCAATATCTAATCATATGGCGTACAAATCTCTACACAAATCCAATGATCACAGCAGCAAGTAACTTAAACTTAAAAAAAATTTCAGACAATTTAAAAATAGCAAGACTGTAAATTAAATCAAAACAGAACCTCAACTTACTCATTTGCCCTCGCTATCCTGACCACGCCCTACGCGTTCATGGGATCCTGAGACTTGGTCGACTTAGTAATCCACAAGTGTCCCTTCGACGGCAGAGATTTCTAGTTCCAGTAGCCACCTCATAAGTCAGTGTCACAAAAGAATTCTCTCCACCGGAGTCTCCAGGACACTTGTTGCATCGTACTAAATGGGCACTGAGCCATTCACATCAGCTTCCTCTGCTACTCAATCCGTTTGCAGGCACCAAGAGGAAGCAGATTAAGGAAACGAGCACTAGTAAATCTGAGATATTAATTCCTTTCGTGCATGTAACTGTGCTTGTGCCACACCAAGCTGACTCATTCCTTCCAGGGGCTCCCGTCTATGCATGCGCCACACGAACTTAACCGGATGTGTCAAATCCCAAGTGCTGTCGCATAGCCACGCTGATGGATAGTCTTCCTAGGAGCAATGTACCTCTAGATTCTTACCGTGACCTGTTCCGCAAAGTGTCCATTCGTATTTCCGCGTTACGCCAAAAGAAGATACCGTGTTGTGACGTGTTGGCTTTTACTGTATCTTCTGAATCTTTTCCTTCGATGTTTAAAAAAAAAAAGATCTGTTAAAGATTAAATTCTACAAATTCACAGCATCTCTCTAGTCCTCACAAACCAAACGGAGAGCAAAAAAAAAATCTCTTGGACCATACAAGACATGGTACAGGGCAGTTGTCTCCTTTTCTTTTCCTTTTCCTTTTTTTTGGCTAGGGGAACCTGTATCCAGAACATAGTACTGCTATTATATTTCTCATTCTTGCAAGTTTGAAAATTTTAAATCTTGAATCTTACTTTTAAAAATCTATAAAATTTAAATATTGAATTTCTTGATTTTGAGAGAGATAAAATTTAAATCTTGAATCGCTCAGTTATGCAACGGAATTATACAGGTCCTGTCACCCGTGAACTAGACCTATGTAGCTGGGCCTATGGACTTCTTTTTCCTTGTGAAGTGCTCCATCATCAGTCAAAAAGCGTAGTTAGGCCTCCCTGCTAGTTGGGCCTCCATGACATATAGACTCCTAGTCCTAGGCCCACGCTTGGATTTGCAACAACGGGCTCAGTGTAGAAGACGCTCGTTTTCCCATTTTTATGAGCGCCCACCGTGTCCCGCGGGGACGTCGTCTTGCACGGTGATGCTAGGGCTCCCGGGTATGCACGGCCGAGCAGCGCAGAGGCTGGCCGCCTACGACAACGGCAAGGCCGAGGTGATGCCATGGCGTGCGGGACGGTGAGATAGGCAACGCAAGGCAAGGGGGAGGCCACGCGCGAGCATCGCATATATTCGCGCGCGTCGTACCTCGTACGTGCGGCAGCAGGCGTGTGTGACTTCCCCTCGTCTCGCCGCACGGGCGCTGGCCCTGACGTGCCGCGCGCGCTACCCTGGAGGCGATGACAAGGAGCTAATGATCTGAGAATGAGATCGCCTTTGATTGAGCCATTAGCACCAGCTACGTGGTACGTTTTCAATTCCAGGCTTTAGTTAGGGTGGGGTAAAGGCAACCCGAAAAGAGATCCTTTTGATGGAGCCGAGCCGAGCACGAGCAGAGTGAAAAGAAGAGATGGATGGTAACAAAAGGAGAGAAAGCCCTTCCTGTGGTAGCGCGGTGTACACATCGATCAGTACATGCACTGATGCATCGCACAGCCACAGCACACTGAAGTATCAGTGAGAACCATGTGATGGACAGCAGCTTTTGTGCCCCGGCCCCCCCATGGATGCCACCATGCTGAGGCGGAGATCGATATTCCTGCTCAGAAAGGTTTGAAACTTCAAACCTTTTTCCTGGCTCGTAGTAATTCACCGGTAGTATGTTGCCAGTGTGGCAAAATGCAGGAAGCAGCAGCAGCATAGGAGGCAGGCAGCAGACAGGGGTGTCAATATCATGCATGATCTATCAGAAGTGCCATTTATTGGGTGCTCATAGTCATAGATCAGTGGATTTCTGAAAGACATTCACTCTTGGTCCGTGAAGTGGCAGAAAGAATATCGGGTGCAGCTAGTTCCAGTTCTTTTGTCCGTACGTACTAATAAAGGTTGCCTTCTTCCTTTAACTTGGTTAAGCAAGAAGTCATTCTTTGGCATAAAAGATCTGATGCAAAGGCATTTCTGTAGTCAAATGGGCACGTAATATCTATCAATGTCCATTTTGACTTCCTTAGCTATTTTTTACTATTATGCTTTTTACCGCGTGTATTTTGACACTGTTCTAGAATGAAGCCCTCTTACATCCTGTAACAATTAACCCTGCTATGATTTGCTCCCTACAGATGCATATTGCATGCAAACAGAACTTCATTGGATGAAAACAAATTTGAAGTTTCAAAGTGAACGCCATTAATTTGGAACGACGCGACTATAATCTACAGTATTTTTGTTGACAACAAAATAGTATAAGCTGTTGAGTTTCATGCACAAAGTCTACTCTTTAAAGTTCAGTTAGAATGGACGTACGCAATTCATCTGAAGTAGAACTGCATAGCTTTTACTAACGGATAATATATATCCTCACATGTTCAGGACTCGTGAAGTTTCTCTTTGCTTTAGGAAAAGGAAAGCAACTACTTCACCATGTAAAAGACATTTTTTCAGCTGCCACATGCATTGCATGGTAACATGATCAAGTCAACTATACATCATATAGTTTTTTTTGTCACTCGGGGTCAGAGTAGAATAAAGACGTCTCTCCTTTCCAAGTCTATCTAGTATACACACTTCATCGCTTTCTCACTTAATCAATTGGAATAACGCACTTTGATCTGTCAATGCCCTTTTCTGCTTATGCTTCTATAGAGTTATATATACATGTTGCCGAGAGTTTTGTGTCAATTAATCCACCACATTTCCCCGAATTGCCCTGTTTTAACTTAATTGGTTGGAAATTACACGCATGCTTCAAAAGAATGGTAGTTGCACATTTAGCATCATCTCAGGGAGGGAGAAAAGAAACTTTGTTGGACAGTGGAAGAAGAGAACAATGTGGGAGAAGTAACCTTTGAAGAAGAAATGGCATGCATGCGTGAAGAGAGTAGACATCTGACACTTAGCCATGGCCGCCTCCTTGCATAGAGGCAGTCGACGCATCACGCATATGCATCTACATGCATCTCTAGATGAAAAAACTTTGAGTAACAGTAGCTTTTGGTTGGATTCCTCCCACGTACTGACGTACTTACCTTTTGCTCGATTCCAATATGCCCCCGTATAATACTGTGCCGCCGAGCAGCCTTTTAGTTGTCCTGCAACGCACAGCCTGCATACGGCACACACCGTATTAGCGTTTTGGTCATACCTGACTTCTCCTCTATCTCCTTCCACGGCGTTAGGGCACAGGACTCTTGGCCCTTTGCAGAAGTCTCTCGCACTCTTTGTTTCATCACTTCATCTATCAGTTTTTGGCGAAATTTTCGTTTCAAAACCTTGCTATCTAGTCGACGCAAATCGATGAGACGATGATCGCTGCACGCTTTAGTTTCTTTCTTCTGAGATGTGAAGGATCCATGAGATGATCATATTTTCTGTTGGACAGATTCGTTGTCCAACGTACCTAAGCTCGTTAATTAATTAGTGCATGCCTACCATTTGTACGTAGCTGGTATGCCACGCATGCATATGAACAAAAGAACAACGCATGTGTCATAATTAAGGTCTTGATAAATGAGAAACAAAAGACTCTCTCTATCTGTCTGACGAGTTTATTTTGGAACAGATGGAATTAATTGAATCCCGTTGCACTGTGAATTAACAGTCTCAGAATAGCAGTACACTTGATGCATTCCTCGCCACTTGCATTCGGCATCTTCAGCATGAATAGCGACTCGCAGAGGAACGCAAAGTTCTAGATGTCGGTACGTTTATAATGCAATCGATCAGACGTTAATACGTGGTGTCAGTGCAGCGTTTCATCAGTATATGCACGCTGTAGCCAAGGTCCCGGCCGGTCGGTTGAGCTGTAAAGCTGGACGAAACGAAGAAGATATAATTTAAAGTGCAAAAATATGTTAAGAATGAGTGCAATGCATACTTCCCTAAGGCTCAAGAGAACTAGCAGGAGGCCCATACATTTGCATGGCTAAATTTATTTTCAAAGTTTGTAGTATTAAATGATATAATTTAGATGCTTTAGAATATATTTAGGTATCTTGTATGCTATTTAGATTTTTAAGACATCATAAACATTCAAAATAACAATAGAAGCTTGAAGAAAAATACAACACGAGGAACATAATCGAATTATGGGCCTTGATGTAAGAAAATTATTGAGAATAATAAGCTGTTGGGGTTCTTAGAAATGTAACCACTCTCCATTATACATGGATCATGTAGTTCCATGCTTCTATCCATCCTCCATTAGTTACTATTTTCTAAAATGTATGTATGCACATGTACTTCTATTTAATCTCAAGCAATATGTTTATTATGTGTCCGGCAAATTATCTTATTAGTTTACATGGTATTAGAGTACCTTACTCACACATACACCGATACACCATTAGCGACCAACCTTGAACTTATCTTCCCTCACATGACGGCTACCCCACCAAACCGTGTGTCTTTTATCTTTTCTTGCCGTCACAACTTTTCTGCTTCAACCTTCAACAGCAAGCCCAATTTTTGACCGATCCCTCTCAATTGCTACCCCTTCTAATAAAATACTCTAGCACATAGTTATCTTTTCATTCTCTCCAATTATTGCTTAATGTTGACCGTTGCAATATCAACACGCATACACGTGCAATCATCGTCGATCCTTGTTGGGGACACCCGTCATGCTCTTTCCGGTGGCCCTGAGCCTAAGCCCTACGGTGCGCCATCTCTTCTCAGAGCTCTTTGCCCATCTGCTTCTGTATGCCCGTGCTTTTATTAGTGTGGATGCATGATATTATGTGTTTTAGATGTCCTCTTCTCCCGTGTCGGTTGCTCCTCTTCTTCGACGTTGGCCAACTCAACATTGTGGATTTCTCACTAACCACGGTGACCTCACATCTTAACTGATGTCGGCATGTCTGCTTTAGTTGTTGTCCAACGATATAGAGAATCTTCTCGCCTTTGTCGGTGATGTCGTGTCCCTCGCATGTGATGGCACACTCCTAGCTAAGCCACGACCCCATATCATCTATACCTCATCTTCAATGCAAAGCTTCATCTCCTCTATGCCAGAGCTTTCCCATCATCGAGCTTCTTTGGCCATTGACTTGTTCAAAACGCCGACGATCACAAATCATCGTCGCGACTCTTGGCTCTTTCGACTCTAGCCTTTCTCTTTAACGGCTCTGGCGAGCAACACGACATTATCCTCATCGAACGACTAAGGTGAGAAGCACAACATTTTCCTCATCTCCGCCCCACCGAGGACCTTGGCTCTTCGCTTACCTGTGGGTCAATGTCTTCTTGGAATTCCCCTCTTTCGTTGTCTCTTCCAACACATTCGTGCTATCATCATTATAATTTTTATTGTTATTCAAAAACTAGTTATTTTTATAAGAGTTCGTATGCAAATATAATTGCTAATTTATTTATTTAGGTATTTTACTTTGGAATTTGTATGGAAATCAAAATTGCTTTTTTTTTCATATTCTGAATTTCAACTATTTTTTTGTTGGAATTCATATAAAAATCTAAGTGCTAATTTTCTTTAATTTTTATTCCTACTTAGGAATTGTATGGAAATCAAATTACAAATTTTATTTAATTTTTAATTCCAAATTTATGTTATTTTTGGATTGTGTTTGACATGAACTCTTTCTTGGAGTTTGTGTGCAAATCTTTTTTAAAAAAATTATTCTGAAATTTAGTTATTTAGGATTTTACTTTGTAATTTGTGTGAAAATCAAATTACAAATTTATTTTAATATATATTCCGAATTTTAACTATTTTTATTGAAATTGTGTACAAATCCAATTGCTAATTTTTCTTTAATTTTTATTTAGAATTAAAGTTATTTTGGGATTTTACTTTGGAATTGTATCGAAATCAAATTGCTAATTTTGTTTTTTAATTCTTAATTAAACTTATTTTTGTTTGAAATTGTATAGAAATCCAATTTCTAATTTTTGTTCAATTTTTATTTCAAATTATTTTCTTTAGGATTTGACTTAGGAATTCTTATGGAAATCAAATTACTAATTTTATTTTATTTTTACTCCAAATTTCTTTTTATTGTATTGACATAGACTCTTTATTTTAATTTATACTATTATAATTTGGACCCACCGCAATCAACGGTGTAGATCTTTTTCTTTTTCCTTCGAGTAACGTGAGAATTTCTAACTCTTGAGAGCGAACGTGGTGGTTTATTTTATTTTTTCAGTTATTTTTTTGTTGGATTTCGTATACAAATCTAATTGCCAATTTTTGTGTAGTTTTTGTTCCGAATTATAATTATTTAGAGATTTTACTTAGGAATTCATACGGAAATCAAATTGCTAATTTTATTTTATTTTTATTCTGAATTTTAGTTTTATTGTACTTGACATGGTCTCTTTATTTTAATCTAGACCCACCACGATCAACGATGTAGATAACCTTTCTCTTTTTTCTCCGATTAACGTGGGAATTTCTTGTCCTTGAGAGCAAATGTTGTGAATTCTTTTGATTTTACTTTAATAAAATAAAAGATTATCAAATTAGCAAGAGTAAGAGATTTTTCTAAGGAATGCTCTAGAACAAATTAACTACCATGCTTCATGGCAAAGTGTAGAATTATTTAGAGTTAGATATTTGTATGGATGTTTCCAGAGTCGAGGTATTTTGTGGTTGTAGGATAGGATGTTGCCATGTGGCAACAATCCAATGGTCTTGTACAAGTATAAATAGGGGGCATCAATCCCTAACCATGAGCTACCATAAACCATTAGGCCACCATGCCATGGAGAAGAGTAGGGTGGCACGAGTAGAGAAGAGAGGTAGAAATAGGTAGCCACTAAGAGTAGTGTGAGTCTTGTTGTATCAAGTTTACAGTAGTGAATAAAGTGTTTAGTTATATTCTTATGTAAGTGTTGGTCTCTCACGGTAATCCGCGTAATTCTAGTACTTAGTGCGTGTAATTCTAGTACTTAGTGCATGTTAGTTGTGATTTGGCGTGGGTGGCCTGGTCACCCAAAATCACAACGGTCTTGGCTTTAATGTGAGCGGCTCAGTCGCCCAGAAGCCAGAAGGTCAGCACTAGCGCATATGTATAAGCAAAGCACTAAGTAGTATGAAGGCAAGGCTTACCAACTAGAGGGTAGTTGGTGTAGGTCCTCACTAGAGTGGGTATTATGGCCAACCCTAAATTTCCCAACAAGTGGTATCAGAGTATACGGTCCGGGACCGTCACATGTGGCCGGGAGGAGTCTTGGGCATGTGGTCGAGAGGAGTCTTGGGTAAGTGTTGGGCACTTACATTGGTCGGTGCAGTCTTCGACAAGCGCATGACGCTTACATTGCTCGGTGTGGCACCGAGAGCCGCTAATGAGAGATTTTGTCAAAGATCATAGTCTGGGACTGTGAAAATCTCTGGTCTAGGACCAAGTGAAGTTACGTTGGACGTCAATTGAGATGTTGGATGTCAGACCCCCGGGCGTGGAATACCCGAAGACCCTATGTGTATACTGTGCTATTCCCATGATTAGTAGCTAGCACTCATATTCACAATATTTGGTATTCACATCCATACATTTACATGCTAAAGTAAGTAAAAGGGTACTCTACTTAAGCTATTACAAGATTAGTACAACAATGACCGACCGGCCAAATAAAAGCAGTCATCAGAGTAAAATAAATAGCAGCAGAAGACATAATAAGGTAGCAAAATTCCATCGGCATGCCCATCCAATCCCACAGGCAACCAACAAGGAACAAAGTCTAGATAGACCCATCACCGAACCCTCTGGTGCCGGGAGCAAAGAACGCATCATCTGGCATCTGCTCATCTTCGTTCTTTGAACAACAGTATTAGCAAGATTGAGTACTTGTGTACTTAGCAAGATTTGTAGTGTATCACAAAGTTATATTAAATGTAAGGCTATCAAAGATGAAGCTCTACTCTACAAGTTATTTTGCTTAAAGCCATTTTTATTTGCAATAATCATAAATAATAATTGGCAACGGAATTTGAAAGAGCAGTTTAAATAAGTACATGGTAGTAAGTAAGAAATTGAATCAAATAATAACAACACATGCAACCCTACTCGGTTGCAAGCAAAAATATATATTCATATTCAGCCATAGACATGGCACTGACAAATTCATGTTCAACCATAGAAATGACAGTCCTGCTATAGACATAGCAGTCCATCCATAGACATGACAGTTAACTCAACAACTAAAAACCCCATGTCATTACCCCAAGTTTTGTGACAAAACAATTTTGGAAAAAAAACAAAGCTACCGCTATACCAGCCGCACTAAGCATGCTCATGACCGTGAGCATGACTATTTAAATAGGTTTCCACTCTGCAGAGGTGTACAATTTTACCCATAGTACATGGTATTCTAGTTACCTGGAATATCTCTATACCACTGCTCACTATCGAAGGTAAGCAGTCTAGAGTTCATGATGTAGCCTTTACATCATCTAGCCCTAACCTTGCACTAGCCCAGCGATTCATTATCCTCATTTACTCGGATAGAAACCCATCACATGAGGAGCCTCACCCGCCTGGATAGAAACCCGTCGAGTGAGTCCCTCACTTCACCCGGATAGAAACCCCTTGAAGTGAGGTTATTTGCAGTTGTGACGACAATAGAAATTGCTCGCACTACTTCTGTCTACTAGTTATGCAAGGTTATGATTTGATAACTTAGTTAGCTACGGCTACCCAATCCTAGCACATACGGTTGTACGATTAGGTCTTAGTCCCGAATTTGCTGCTTCAGTTCTTAATTGACCACGGGCGAGAATCTCCACCTTAGCTACTAGTGAGTCACAATCCTCACTTTTTCCGAATACAATATATCTCGCTCGCGTCTAAAGACTAAAGTTTCCATGTTGTTTTCATACAAAATAATAGAGGTATCTCCTTTGGACATTTTTCAAAATAACCCAAATTCTCAAATCATCATATTATCCTTTTATCAGTTTTTGAAAAATCTATCGTTCTAGTAGCAGTTGTGCGATAATCACACTCAAAATCTCCCAAATGACATTATATATTGTCTAACCCATTTTATAATGGCTACAATAGTAAGAGATCAATATTACAAGGAGATATGTGCAACAAATAGGATTACAACTACCAATTTCCCCAGACATAGCATTTTCATCCAAAACATACACGCATGCATAATAGACTTTACAAAACAAAGTACAATAAGTAAAATATTGGGATCAACATGATCAAAGGAGGTGATTGCCTTGCTCTTGCTGTTCTGGAAACATGGTGGATTGGTCGTCGAAATAACTACTCGGACAATCGACGTCTAAATCAAAAAGAGCTGGAAACGAATTAAATAACACCAAATAATGCAACAATAACAAAAAATTAAATATTTTTACATATTCAGGTAGATCATGATTTTATATGAATTTAGAGACAAATTTCATTCAATTTGGAGTTTTGTAGCAAACGTTATTAAGGTTTCATTTTTGTTCGGTTTAGAAATTCAAAGAAAATTGAGAAATATGGTTTCCAACAGAAAAACATAATCCCGCGCATGTACTATTGAGGTTTACGTTTTCCAGTAAGGGAAAGTGTATTATCCTCATAACTAAAAACGTATTTTTTATTTTCATTTGATTTTCGTTAAGAAACTGACAAGTAGGGTCCACTGTCAGCAACATGGTCCATGAGAACAGTGCATGAACTAAAGTTCACGAGCGGTCCATGGACCAAAGCTTACTGTGCGTTTAAGTTGTGGGTCCTGCATGTCAGTGACTCATTAGAAATACTGATTCGTTTTAACTTTTTCTTTAAACTAATGACTTGGTCCCACACGTCAACGGCTTATCTAATACTAATCTAACAGCTAATGATTTCTTAGCATTTAATGAATAAGATTAGACACGTTGATGATAAGCTACAGTGTTCGCCATGTTGTGCCGCGTGGTGGCGCTCGCGCCCGCGCGTTTCGCCAGCGATGTGGTGCTTGGCGGTGCCAGAGAGTGCCCAAAGCAGGATCTTTGTGCTATTGCGCACCTGCCGGCACTGATGGCGAGGCCGGAGGTGGTTTGTAGCAGCAGCGCGTCGGTGTTAAGCGGCGGAGTAGCTACGACAAAGAGCAAGTGCTCAAATGAGCAATGCTCTCAACAAAATGGTGCACGCACAAGCATCTACAAGCTACAAGGGTTATACCAAAAGCAAGAGGAGGCCTGGAGGTGGTCGAAGACGGCTGACCGACGGTGAGCAACGACGGCGCAAGGAGCTCCGCATGGGGAAGACGTTTGGTGGAAGGAGAGCTTCGATTGACGGTCGGGGAAGCTTGAAGGTGGTCAGGTGATGCTTCTGGCGCGAGGAATCGATCCGTGGTGCAGTAGAGCTCCGACGGTGCTTGAGGTGGCGGTTCTGGTTGGAGACAAGGAAGAAGGGGTGATTCGAGAGCTCCCGAGGATCAAATGTGAAACCAAGTGAGGGAAACGAATACTCATGCACTGGAACATGAGATGACGCGATAGGATTGACTAGGAACCCTTTAGTTCATCGGCAATGGAATGACAGCGCACGGCCGAACTAGGGCTTGCGCTCTCCGAGCTTTAGAGCTCGATTGAGTGGAGAAGAATGAGGAAGAAGGTGCGCACGGGATTGGAAAAGTAGAAAGGAAGCTTGAGGGTTCATTTATATAGACGATGAGGCAGAGATGAACGAGGTAGATGCCGAGGTGACCGCTGGAAAACATGATGGAGTCTCCGGTGTACGGGCAAGCATGGGGGCTTGGCTGGGCAGGCATGGGCGCGGAGGTGACGGGTGACGCGACCGGGGCAGTTGGACGGTGAAAAACCACGAACGAAACCATGGGAGCAGGGATGCGCTTGTGGCGGTGCACTGGCGCTTAGCGTCGCGAGGTGTTCGAAGGGCTCTGCGATGGGGGCCCACCGGTCAGAGAGAGGTAAGGGGGTGAGTTATGTTTTAGGTTTTGATTTTCTGTTGATTTATTGTCCAATTTTATTTACTGCACAAATGAAGTCCAAATTTAATGAAAATTTTTGTGATGGCTTATGACCTAATGTAGTTCCTCTCGTAAAATTTTCAAATGTTCAAACCTTCTGTGAATTTCTCCAAAATTCGAGTAATTTTCTGTTTCTTACGTTTTATACTAGTTTTTCTAAACAATATTTCATATAAAAGTTTTAGTGAATTATTCATGAGACATTATGTCCAAAATAATTCTATCATTAGATATTTTTTACTTTGTTTTATCTATTTCCTTTTTAGCACCTATTTGTTTGTAGTTCAAGGTTTGCTTTTAAATCAAAGTCAAATTCAAACATGGGTATATTTTGATATGCAAATGATCAAAGTATTTTCACTAATACATTCATACTTCATAATCCCAGAATTCAGATTTTGGGATGTTACATTGGATCTCATGAGTGCAAGAAGTGGAATGAAGAGGCTCAATAACCACAGCTATGGTTGTTGGCAGACCTACATAAAGCCCTACCTGCAAAGTCAGGATTTATGGGAGGTCGTTGTGGGCACCTAGACAACTCCTCCACCGAAAGAGAATGCAGAAGCCATGCGAAAGTGATGCATCAAGACGGCAAGGCTATGTTGTGTTGAAGACGACAATCGAGGAGGACCTAGTAGAGCACATCCGAGATGCGGACACACCGAAGGTGGCTTGGGAGACATTGACAAAGTTGTTCTCGAAGAAGAATGAGGCGCAACTCTAGCTCCTCTAGAATGAGCTCGTAGGTATCTCACAAGGCACTTTGAATATCAGTCAGTACTTTACAAAGGTAAAGAATATTTGACGTGAGATATCTCAGCTTGATCCTGAGGAGAAGATCAGTGAGGCAAGGGTGAAGAGAATTATCATCCATGGCCTAAGATCCAAGTATAGTGGGTTTATGGCCATACTGAGAGGATGGCCAAAGCAACCATCATTAGTGGAGTTGGAGAATTTATTGCTAATCAGGAGGCATTAGCTAAGAAGATCGGCAGAGTCACCTTAAAGGATGAGGATGAAGAGGAGATGCTCTTCATCAGGAGGGAGAAGAGTCCACTTAGAGGGCGAGGAGTGGCGAAGGAGAAGTGGGCAAGAGGAGAAAGATGTTGCCCAGAGGAGAACAACTATTCAGGGGGAGTTCAACAAGAAATAGGAGATCAACAAGAGTTGGTAGAAGAAAGAAAAAAGAGAGGTGAGTGCTTCAACTACGGTAAGATAGGTCATCTTGCTCGGGACTGTTGGAGTCCAAGGAAGTGCTCAGAAGAAAATGTGGCTGCTACGAGGGATGTCATCATGGAGGGATGCATCAGTGAAGAAGAATGAGATGCTCAAGCTACAATATCAATGGAAGATGACATTTACTTCGTAGAAGACTTGACGGAGTGTAAGCATCCATCGACTGGTGGCTTGAATCTAGAAGAATCTATAGGAGAAGAAGAAGAATGGGGCATAGAATGTGGCTTCTCCAAGGAGGTGAGAAGTGAAGATTTCTCTGAAGCTCTTAACTTTGGATATGACAGTGATAAAGACTAAGAGGCTCTTATTGAAGACAAAGAAGATACTAAGTTGGAGGAGAAAGAGCTTATGTTTTGTGAACATGAGAAGTTTTATGAGAATGATGACGTCATTCCAGAAGAAATAGAGGAAGATAAGCAATGTGCTCATCAACCTACACCCTAGGAGCGATTTTTCCTATCAATGCTCTAGAACAAATTAACTAGCCATGCTTCATGGCAAAGTATAGAATTATCTACGGTTAGATATTTGTAGGGATGTTTCTAGAGTTGAGATATTTTGTGGTTGTAGCGATGGGATGTCGCCATGTGGCAACAATCCAACGGCCTTGTACAAGTATAAATAAGGGGTGCCATCCATCCCTAACCATGAGCTACCATAAGCCATTAGGCCACAATGCCATGGAGAAGAGTAGGGTGGCCCGAGTAGAGAAGAGAGATAGAAATAGGTAGCCACAAAAAATAGTGTTGAGTCTTGTTGTATCAAGTTTATAGTAGTGAATAAAGTGTTAAGTTATCCTCTTGTGTAAGTGTTAGTCTCTCATGATAAGCCGCGTAATTCTAGTACTTAGTGCTTGTTAGCTGTAATTTGATGTGAGTGGTTCAGTCGCTCGAAATCACAACAGTCTTGACTTTAATGTGAGCGGCTCGGTTGCCTAAAAGCCAGAAGGTCAGCACTGCTGTGTAAGGGACCAATAGTCGACACTGCTACCTATGTATAAGCAAAACACTAAGTAGTATGAAGGAAGACTAACCTACTAGATAGTAGTTGGTGTAGCGTGTGTGTAGGTCCTCACTAGAATGAGTATTAATGCCACCCACAAAAGCAACCTCTCTGCATGTATGGTTCATATACTTTCATACTCCCTCTGTTCAAGAATGCATGACGTTTTGAACATCGACGCGGTCTCCAATTTCCAACTTTGACCATTACTTTTCATATGATCATGTTAGTAAAAAAATACAAAATTATCATATGATGAAATATTTATCATGACAAATATAATGATATTATTCTCTCACGACCAATCTAAATATTTTTTCATATATTATTAGTCAAAGTTAGAGAAGTTTGACTGCATGATTTCTTAAATGTCATACATTTCTGAATGGAGGGAGTAATGTTTTGCGATTACATAATTCAGAGAGAGAGAGGTGACAAGGAAGGAAGGGTTTACGGGCAATTGATCAGGCTTCTAGGGCATGTTTGGATTGCGTCCTGGCTCCTGTCTGCCTGGCCAATTGGTTGCCGGGAGGTTGCCGGATGCTTGTTTGGTTGATGACTCGTTCGCTCCCTGGCCTAGGTGTCGCTCCCAGGCCCAGGCGATCAAAACGAGCGCCTGGTTCCCAGGTGACTAGATCTACTGTCCCAGTGTTCGATCTGTTGGAAATATGCCCTAGAGGCAATCATAGACATGATTATATTTCATTATGTTCATAACATTGGATAATATGTTATCTTGTTCCTAGAATAATATTGTTAATATTTATTGTCAAGTATGTGACTTGATTGTGAAACTCTATATTTCTGCAATAATTATTCTTAAACGTTCCCTAGTCGGAAACATATGAGAACACATATGAAAAGAGTAGCATATGTATTGGTTGATGACTGTGTTTCACAGATCATAGATATAGAGATATCAAACCAATAATATGGACACATGTTAGAGAACATGGTGTTGGTTTGACCCACCTTGAGATACCGTTGAGATTGTTATGATTTCATGTGTCATCAGTTGGTCTCAAGTAATGATGATATATAATCCTTAGACCTGAGATCAACATGGTTTCCTATATGTGTAATAGTACTCTTAGGAGTTGCCAAACGCTACTCCGTAACTGGGTAGTTATAAAGGTAGCTTTTGGGTATACTATGAAACACGCGGAGAAATATAACTGGTCGGATATGGGATTTGCCCCTCCTATCATAACAGGAGAGATATCTCTGGGCCCCTCGTTGTGGTCAGATAAAGAAAGTGCATGGCCATGCCACTAGTGGTCGAAGTGTCGACCACATGATGTTATTCGACACTTGATCGAGAAAGTATTGAACAATCCATGGAAGACATAATATCTCACCTGGAGTTCAACTAGATATCATGAGGCAAAGGGAGAATACACGAGTAGGTCATTCAGTTTGATCAAATACTAACTAGTCATATGGAGATACGAGCTGATCATAGGCTGGTCGAACATGATCACTAAGTGGTTGAAACCTGGTCGTAAGGAGTTACGAACTAGTCGAGGCTAAATATGGACTGGTCGTAACTAGATACGAGCTGGTCGTAAGTGATAAGGACCTGGTCATTGATCATATTGCATTAAGGTTCGTCCGATATATTATATATGTGTTCAGGAATCGTTATGTCCTACTAGGTACCGCTAACGACTCGTGGTCAAAAAAGAGTTTCCGAGTTACAACCGATTATGCATGAACCTATAGGGTCACACACTTAAAGGGCTAGGATTTGATCTGGATAGTGATTCAAATTCCTGTAGGCCACGAGTTCCTAATGGACCTCAAGTTCGAGACTCATCATGGATGCCTATATATAGAGGGGCGGTGGCATGGGGGTGGGATGATCATCTTTTGAAAGAACTCCCAAAACCCTAATAGCCACGCCATCCTCAACCACGCCGTAGGCGCTAGCACTCCAGCACGTGGTGTCCCTGCCCCATATGTGTGGATACCGTGGAGGTGTTGTTGCGAAGCATCAGCACTAGGACGATCCGCAACGCGTTACGATCACAGGATGAGGAGGAGAAGACACGCGGTGAGTACGACCACTACTACATCAACTCGCTACATTGACTCAACTTCCGCTACAAGTCGGCATGTCTAGTGGTAATCTCACCGGCCACCACTTCTCTCATGCTTACTGCCATGAACTCAGACCTTCAGAAGCAGTTTGAGAACATAGAGGCCTACGATATGATCGTGGCACTCAAAGGCATGTTTAAGACACAAGCAAGAACTGAGAGATATGAGATCTCAAAGAAATTGTTTGGGAGTAAGCTAGCTGAGGGTAGTCCGGTGAGCCCACATGTGATCAAGATGGTTAGTTACACACAGAGCTTGGAAAAACTTAGTTTTCCACTTAGTCAAGAGTTGGCTACAGATTTGATTCTTGCTTCGCTTCCTGCAAGCTATGGACAGTTCATGCTGAACTTCCATATGAATGGCTTAGACAAGAATCTCACCGAGTCTGCAAAGAATAGCATTAAGAAAAGCAACAGTCATGTGATGATGGTGCAAAAGAGTGCAAGCTTCAAGAAGAAGGCTAAGACTAGGGTCAAAGGAAAGGGCAAGGCTAAAGTTTCGGATGGGATCCAAACTAACAAGTCTAAGCCCAAGACTAAGTCTGCCCGACTCAAGAGAATGAATGTTTTTACTGCAAGAAGCCATGCCATTGGAAGAGGAACTGCAAGAAATATCTAGCTGATCTGAAAAAGAATGGTGGAACTAAACCTTCCACTTCAGGTATTAATGTTATAGATGTTTTTCTTGCTGATTCTTCTGTTAACTCTTGGGTATTTGATACCGGATCGGTTGCTCATATTTGTAATTCGATGCAGAGTCTAACAAGGAGTAGGAGAGTTGCAAGAGGCAAGATGGATCTTCGCGTCGGGAATAAAGCAAGGGTTGCTGCATTAGTCGTTGGGGCTTTGCCATTAGTTTTGCCATCATGATTTATTATAGAATTAAATAATTGTTATTACGTTCCAGCCATGAGTAGAAACATTATCTCTGCCTCATGTTTGATGGTAGAGGGTTATAAATTCATTATTGAGAACAATGATTGTTCTATATTTTTGAATGAAATGTTTTATGGCTATGCTCCTATTTTGAATGGGTTATTTATTTTAAATCTTGATGATGCACACGTCTATAATATTAATGCAAAGAGGCTTCGGCCTAATGATATGAATTCCACTTTCATTTGGCATTGTAGTTTGGGTCACATAAGTGAGAAACACATGAGGAAGCTCCATGATGATAGAATTCTAAATTCATTTTATTTAGAATAATTTGAGATGTGCGAATCTTGTCTACTTGGAAAGATGACCAAGGCACCTTTCACTGGTCGATCTGAGAGGGCGTTCGACTTGTTGGCACTCGTACATACTGATGTGTGTGAACCAATGAGCACGACAGCTAGAGGTGGTTTTCAGTATTTCATTACTTTCATCGATGACTATAGTAGATATGGATATATCTATTTAATGAGACATAAGTCGGAATCCTTTAAAAAGTTCAAGGAGTTCCAGAGTGAGGAACATAATCAACTTGGCAAGACAAGCCGCTTTCACTTTAAATAGGGTACCATCTAAACCAGTAGATAAGACACCATATGAGATGTGGACTGGGAAGAGTCCTAGTTTGTCTTTTCTAAAGATTTGGAGATGTAATGTCTATGTCAAACGTTTGATGTCTGATAATCTCACACCCAAGTCAGATAAATACTTCTTTATAGGATATCCTAGGGAAACTAAAGGATATTATTTCTACAACCGAGAAGAAGGCAAAGTTTTTGTTGTCCAAAATGGTGTTTTTTTTGAGAAAGAGTTTCTTTCAAAAGGAGTTAGTGGGAGAAAGGTGCAACTCAAAGAAATTTGGGAAACGTCTGAAAGTGTCTCAACTCCTACTGAACCTCTACAGGATGAACAAAACATTGTTGAACCTGTAGATGAGGCATCAACCCCACGTAGATCTAAAAGGCCATGTCAATTGCCTATAAGGTATGTGCATGACATATTATTATTGAATAATGATGAGCCTAAGACTTATGAGAAAGTATTTATGGACTCAGAATCTGAGAAATGGCTTGGGGCCATGAAATCCGAGATAGACTCCATGAGAGACAATCAGGTTTGGAACCTAGTCGATCCACTTGATGGTGTTAAAACTATTGAGTGCAAATGGATCTATAAGAAAAGGATTGGCATGGATGGAAATGTTCACATTCATAAAGCTCAACTAGTCGCAAAAGGGTTTCGACAAGTTCAAGGGTTTGACTACGATGAGACTTTCTCACCGGTAGCGATGCTTAAATCTGTACGGATTATTCTAGCTATTGCTGCGTATTTCGACTATGAGATATGACAAATGGATGTCAAAACGGCTTTCCTTAATAGAAACCTAAATGAGGATGTGTACATAACACAGCCTGAAGGTTTTGTAGATCCAAAGAATGCTAGTAAAGTGTGCAAACTTCATAAGTCCATTATGGGTTGAAGCAAGCATTTCAGAGTTGGAATATATGTTTTGATGAGTAGATCAAAAGGTTTGGTTTCATTAAGAACAAAGAAGAACCTTGTGTTTACATTAAGGTTAGTGGGAGTGCGCTTGTAATTCTAATCTTATATGTAGATGGCATATTATTGATTGGGAATGACATTCTTATACTGGAATCCATTAAGGCATCATTAGAAAATAGTTTTTCTATGAAGGACCTAGGAAAGGCAGTATATATCTTAGGGATAAAGTTCTATAGAGATAGATCAAGAAGGCTAATTGGATTAAGCCAAAGTACTTATATTGACAAAGGTGTTGATTTGGTTCAACATGCAGGATGCCAAGAAAGGGTTCTTGCCTATGTCACATGGCATAAGTCTTAGCAAGAGTTAGTATCCTTCGACAACTGATGAGCGAGACCGTATGAATGGTATTCCATATGCTTCAGCTATTGAATCTATCATGTATACCATGATATGTACTTGACCAGATGTATCATATGCTCTAAATATTACAAGCAGATACCAAGCTGATCCTGGTGAAGGTCATTGGACAGCTGTGAAAAACATTTTTAAGTACTTGAGAAGGACTAATGACGCGTTCCTAGTTTATGGCGGTGATGAAGAATTCGTTGTAAATGGTTACACCGACGCAAGCTTCCAAAGCATAAAGATGATTATCGTCAGAATCGATTTTGTATTCATTTTGAATGGAGGAGCAGTGAGCTGGAAAAGTTCCGAGCAAGAGACGGTTGCTTATTCTATGATAGAGGCTGAGTACATTGCGGCTTCTGAAGCTGCGAAAGAAGGTGTTTGGATAAGGAATTTTATTGCTGAGTTGGGTGTGATTCCAAGTGCCTCGAGTCCAATGGATATCTATTGTGACAATAATGGAGCCATTGCGCAGGCTAAGGACCCTAGATCCCATCAGAAGTCCAAGCATATACTCGGGCGTTATCATCTTATTCGCGAATTGGTGGATAGAGGATATGTTAAGATATGCAAAGTTCATACGGATTTAAATGTTGTTGATCTGTTGACAAAGCCTCACACACAACCAAAGCATGAGGCGCACACACGAGCTATCGGTATTAGATACTTAAATGATTGACTCTAGTGCAAGTGGGAGACTGTTGGAAATATGCCCTAGAGGCAATCATAGAGATAATTATATTTTTTTATGTTCATAACATTGGATAATATGTTATCTTGTTCCAAGAATAATATTGTTAATGTTTATTATCAAGTATGTGACCTGATTGTGAAACTCTATATTTCTGTGATAATTATTCTTAAACGTTCCCTAGTCGGAAACATATGAGAACACATATGAATAGACTAGCATATTTATTGCTTGATGACTGTGTTTCACAGGTCATAGATATGGAGATATCAAACCAATAATATAGACACATGTTAGAGAATATGGTGTTGGTTTGACCCACCTTGAGATACTGTTGAGATTGTTATGATTTCATGTGTTATCAGTTGGTCTCAAGCAATGATGATATATAATCCTTAGACCTGAGATCAGCATGGTTTCCTACATATGTAATAGTACTCTTAGGGGTTGCCAAATGCTACTCCGTAACTGGATAGTTATAAAGGTAGCTTTCGGGTATACTATAAAATATGCGGAGGAATATGACTGGTCGGATATGGGATTTGCCCTTCCTATCATAATAGGAGAGATATCTCTGGGCCCCTCGTTGTGGTTGGATAAAGAAAGTGCATGGCCATGCCACTAGTGGTCGAAGTGTCGACTACATGATGTTATTTGACACTTGATCGAGAAAGTATTGAACAGTCCGTGGAAGACATAATATCTCACATGGAGTTTAACCAGATATCATGAGGCAAAGGAAGAATACACGAGTAAGTCGTTTAGTTTGATCAGATAATAACTAGTCGTATGGAGATACGAGCTAGTTGTAGACTGGTCGAACATGATCACTAAGTGGTCGAAACCTAGTCGTAAGGAGTTACGAATTGGTCGAGACTAAATATGGACTGGTCGTAACTAGATACGAGCTGGTCATAAGTGATAAGGACCTGATCGTAGATCATATTGCATTATGGTTCATCCAATATATTCTATGTGTGTTCGGGAATCGTTATGTCCTGCTAGATACCGCTAACGGCTCATGGTCGGAAAAGAGTTTTCGAGTCACAACCGATTACGCATGAACCTATAGGGTCGCACACTTACAGAGCTAGGATTTGATTTGGATAGTGATCCGAATTCCTGTAGGCCACGAGTTCCTAATGGGCCTCAAGTTCGAGATCCATCATGGATGCCTATATATAGAGGGGCGGTGGCATGGGGTGGGATGACCTTCTTTTGAAAGAACTCCCGAAACCCTAATAGCCACGCCTTCCTCAACCACGCCGCAGGTGCTAGCACTCCAGCGCATGGTGTCCCTTCCTCGTATGTGTGGATTCCTTGGAGGTGTTGTTGCGAAGCATCAGTACTAGGACGATCTGCAACTCATGACGATCATAGGAGCAGGAGAAGAAGACGTGCGGTGAGTACGACCACTACTGCATCAACTCGCTACATCGACTCTACTTCGCTACGAGTCGGCGCGTCTAGCGGTAATCTCACCGGCCACCGCTTGTCGCTGAATCGAGCCGCCGCCGCCGTCGCCACTTCTCATCGAATCGGGCTACCGCTCATGGCCGAATTGTGCCGCAGCCACCGCCACCGCTTTGTCGCCAAATAGCTTCACAGCCGCCGCTGCCACTTGTCGTCGAATCGAGCCACCCCTTGCGGCCTAATCGCGCTGCCACTCTACTCGTTGGAGAAAGAGAGAGATGTGGCCTGTGGGGAATGAGATGAGGTACTGAGGGAGAGAGACGTGGTGTGGATATCATGGGGATATGCTCATGATCTTAGGATGATGTTACAATTGGCAATGGCGTTGAAGGTTTGTCGAATCACGCATTTTCGGCAAAGTTCTTTGTGCTGTCACGCAGGTGACGGTCCGACCGGCCAGAGTGGCGGTCTGACTGGCCGGAGTGGCGGTCAGACCGACATTCGAAAATCGGTCAGACCGGCCACAAGGTGATGTTGAGTTTTGGAGCTGGGCCAAAAATAGAGGGTGTAGGCAAGTGAGTAGATTCTACTACACTTGGTCTCATATTTTTTGGAGCTTCCCGACAAAAGTTCTATTGGTTTGAAAATTCCAGTAGGTTTCGGATTTTCAGGGAGGAAATTTGGCTAAGTCCCAGCTGGGCGGTCAAACCGCCAATGTGTGGCGGTCGACCGCCAATAGTGGCGGTCGACCGCCAGGAGTGTGATCGAGGACGATCGCCGCTAACGGCGAGCAGCGGTTTGACCGATTTTGACTTGTTCATCGGCCAATCGGTGGCGATGATTGTTGGGTTAGGTCAAGTTCATGGGTTTCATGGCATATGTGTTGCATGATGCATGTTTTGACTAACGTGGGTCAAGTTGTAAAGAACTTGTTCCCGGATTCGATTTCTTTGTCTATTGATGTGCAGGTTGCTTGGAGGTCAATGACGGTCAACGACGAGGATGATCGGGACTAAGCTTGGAAAGCTGAGGTCCAGAACGATCGGGGATACCGGGTGAGGTCAATGGAGTCAAGCATGGCGCATAAGGGACAAAGGTGACCGAACAAGCAGTTCGGTGCGACGGGTTCGATCAAGCGCCGCGGGGGTCGGTGCAAGTGCCATAGTGGTTTCGGTGGGAGCCAGATGGGAGAGACTTGCCGACATGATGAGAGCCGCTAGATCAACCTACACGTGGCGAAGCATGGGAGGTGCTTCACGAAGATGGGACTCGGTCTTCGAAAAAGATCGAGAAGGGGTATTTTGGTAATTTTACCAAATACCGCCTTGGTGACCTTTTGCCAACCCTCGGCGCAAGACGGTGCGTGGAGAAGTGGATTAGGTCAAGAGGAGATGAAGACGGTGCTTTAAAATGCGTGCGTGTGTGACCCGTTTGTGTTGGGCCTTAACGGGAGCCCATTAGGGTTAATGCTTCTAGAAGGTCTAAGCCTCCACTATAAATAGAGGAGGGAGGTGGCTGCACCTCCTCCAACCCTTTCATTGTGTTTGAAACCCTAGTTTGCTTAGGGAGAGGATTAGTGGAGGTTAGGGTTCTAGAGAGTTGGATTTGATTTCGTACTCATGTATTGAGTCTTTGTCCTCCATTGATGGAGTGGCTGTTAACCAATACCATATCAAATCAATCCAAAGAAAGTTCCCTCAAAGATGAGTCTATTTGCTTTCTTTATCTCTATTTGGTGATTTGTGGTCTTTCTTTGATCCACGAGTTTTTGCTTGGTTTCTTCTCTTGATCTAGCTTGCTGTGATATGTGGGAATACATCTAGGATCATCTTGATCATCAATCACCCACGAGCAAGTGTTTTGATCCTATTTTCATTTTGACTCGGTTTTCGAACCACCTTCGTTCAAACTGAAAAAGATAGGAACTTTGGCTTGGATCTTCACGATCTTCGATTGGAATAGGTTCCTAATATCTTTGAAAAGGTGTGTGTCAAGTTTCGTGGAGTTTGCCCTCACGGATCAAAAGTTAGATCGTTTTGAGGTTTGAGTTTTCGGGCTGTTCTTCTGTTCTGGATAGAATCGGTCAGACCGCTCGTAATGTTGGGATGCGGGTAGGCTACGATAGCAACAATTCAAAATTTCTACCGCGTAAACCAGGAAGCCAAGCAAGAAGATGATCATAGATCGTTACCACTAGACGCCACAGAGCGCGGAAGAAGTGTCGGAGCACCGTCCGACGAAGAGCGTTGATGTAATCGGTCGTAGTCGATCGTCCAGCGTCTTCGTTGGTTGATCGTCTCCTCCAGCACCTCTGCAGTTCCTTGCGAAGATCGCGGATCATCCTTAAGCGCAACAACGTAGAAGCGCCTCTATAGTATCCACACGTCCAGGGAAGGAACAACCGTACGCCGGTGTGCTAGCACCAAATCGCACGGGGAGGCTCTCAAGAAGATGGCGGCTAGGGTTTCGGTAGGGCAACTCACGCCAACTCTCTCTTCCCAACAAATCATGCATCTCCTTATATAGTGCCCGTGGCGGATCCTATCCTAACACGCTTTTTAATCGTATTCGCACTAGTTTGTTCCAACCTGTTAAGTGTGTGACCCGTTAGGTTCATGTGTAGTTCGGTTGACTCTGAAACCCTTTCCGCCACGAGTCGAAGCGGTTCCTAGCAGACATAACGATTCCGAATACACACAAATTATATCGGACGAACCTTAATGCAATATGATCTACGACCTGTGTCCTCATCACTTACGACTGTGTCCTATCTCTATACGACCATTCAGATTTGATCACGACCAACTCGTAACTCCTCACGACTTGGTTTCACCACTCTGTGATTACGCTCGACCGATCTCGACTTGCTTGTATCTCCATACGACCACCCGTGGTCGGTCGAACTAACACCTACTCATGTATTCTCCTTTGCCTCACGATATCCGGTTGAACTCCGGTGAGATGTTGTGTCATCCATGGACTGCTCAATGCTTTCGATCGAGTATCGGATAACCTTATGTGGTCGAACTCTTCGACTACCAAAGGGCATGGCCATGCACTTTCTTTATCCGACCACTTGAGGGCCAAGAGATATCTCTCTGTTATGTTAGGAGGGCAAATCCCATATCCGACCAATACATCCTCTCGCATGTTTCATAACATACCCAAAGCTACCTTTATAACCACCCGCCATTTAGTAGCGTTTGGCAACCCCTAAGAGTGCTATTACACATGTAGGAAACCATGCCGATCTCGTGTCTAAGGATTATACATCATCATTGCTTGAGACCAACTAACGACACATAGAATCATAACAATCTCAATAGTATCTCAAGGTGGGTCTTATCCAACACTATGTTCTCTAACATGTGTCCACATTATTGATTCGATATCCCTATATCCATGACCGTGAAACATGGTCATTAATCAATACATGTGTTTGGTCGAGAGTCACTAGTGTTACGACCAAAGGACTTTCGACCGAGGATATTTTTAGAACGACATCATCATAAGTTAAAAAGAGTTTCACCAACAAGTCACATACTCGTTAATCTTTATGACTGATGATTCATTCAAGGAACAAGATAACATATTATCAAATATTGTGAACATAATGAAATATAATCATCTCTATGATTGCCTCTAGGGCATATTTCCAACACGTAAGCCGCCGGTCAGACCGGCCAGCGGTTAGACCGCCCATTCAACGTCGGTCAAACCGATTTCTAGGGTTTGAACCTCGTTTGATCTTTTGCCTTGGGGATTTTGGTTTGGATTCAATACAAGTCTTCTGCTGTACTGTAGATTGATCTTCATAGCTTCTATAGCTACTGGAGTGAGATTGGTGTTGAATCTGACCGTTGTGAAAAAGTGAGCGTGCTCCTATTCACCTCCCTCTAGTCGCCTTTTCGGTCCAACACGTGGGGAACAAGATGAGGGATGAGGACATGTAGTCCGATGTTCTCTCTAATTGGTGGGGTCTCATGTTAAATGACCCCACTAGTCGTTGGTTTCAGTGGGGCAGTCAAGAGTAAAAGCAAATGCGATGATTATTCACTCCAAAATTCTTGTATATATTCTTCCAGCTCCTATGAATCAAACACCTAACCCTATAAGATTTTTTTTGCAATCCTCTATTTGGCGCATGACTTCCTATCCTATTCCTGTGTTATTTCTCTTACCGCGCTTTTAGAATCTTGCGAATCAAAGAGACCCTGATTCCTAGGTCCTATGCATGTGAAATCAGACCCTTAGAGCGTGACACGTGATGTGAATTTCATGGGAGGGTTCATGAGTAGTTGATGGAATCAAAGTTAAATGCCACACGAGTCATGCTCTGAAAAGTGAGAATAGGGTTTATGAGGTAGTTAATGGAATAAAAAAGTGAGAATGGTCCAACAGTCAACCTCACATGCAAAGGACTCAGGTCTCATAGGATTATTTTCCATCGGACGGGTACGAATGGTGGGGGCCACCTTTACACATCGCTCTTAATTTTACTGACCCAAGCAATTAAATAGCCCACGAGGGCATTTGACTTGCATGAATGAAGCGGCAAGCAAAAAACTTGTAACATCATTTGATTTACGATTCATTTAGAAACAATATTAGGCACAACATTCTTAATGCATAGTATCTATTGGAGGGCCCAAACAATAAATATTATCCTCTCTCCTCTCTACAACTCTCTCTCTCCCCCCCTCACGACCTCACTTCATATAGTAACTTTATAGTGCCTACTACATTGCTTTCTCTAGTTATCAGTATTGTGTATACTAACATATTTGGTCATTATACACCACATGTTTTTGATGTGAAAGTTATTGGCGTTAATCAGACATGTGAAGTCACAAAGGTGAATTCTCTTCGTTTGGATGATCACAACTACTACTTATAGCTTTTCCCCAGGTTCATTACCTAATTTTGCATTCTGCTTCTCATGGAGGCCAAATAGCAAAATTCACATCATTGTTGGCCACTGGAAGCTACCATGGTGTCATAGGTTTTGCAAAAGCTAAAGTCCCAACAACGATACAGAGGGTACAAATCTTTGCATTTCCAAACAATCTATGGAACCTATGTTTGAAAAGTTTCAACGTTACCTCATCAATTCATTTGCTAGTGCTTTATCTTGCAATTGATTTGAGTTTATGTTGTTTGTCCTCAATTAGTGCACAAATAGCAGTCGCTGATGTAGTGATGTGTTCCCCTCACTCTGCAATCAGCACTTTTCCTCATTCCCCTGCCTCCACCTCTCCGCCTCCCCAGTTCCCACCGCGCTCGGTGCCCTACTCCCGCTCGACGCCCCGCCTCTACCTCTTTGCCTCCCCATTGCCCCCGATGCTCGGCACCCTGCTGTTGGGACACGGGGTAGGCTACGATAGCTACAAACAAAAATTCTACCACGCGAACCAGGATGCCAAAAAAGTAGATGATCACAGATCGTTACCAGACGCCTTGAGAGCAAATGAAGAAGGGTTGGAGCAGCCAGTCCAACGAAGAGCGTCGATGTAGTGGTCGTAGTCGATCGTCCAATGTCCTCACGAGCCGATCGTTCCTCCAAAGAACGTCTGCGGTTCCTTGTGAAGATCGCGGATCGTCCTCAAGCGCAACAATCGTAGTAAGCGCCTCTCGGTATCCACACGCCCGTGGAAGGAACAACCGAACGCCGGTGTGCGACCAAATCGCACGGTGGAGCTCTAAGGAAGATGGCGGCTAGGGTTTCGGTGGTGTTTCACGATCTCACCCAATAGCCTATATAGTGCTCGTGGTGGCGGATCCTATCCGGACACGCCATTTAATCAGATTCGTCTTGGTTTGTTCCAACCCGTTAAGTGTGTGACCACAGAGGTTCATGTGTAGTTCGGTTGTGATTCGGAAACCGTTTCCGATCACGAGTCGTAGCGGCTCCTAGCAGAACATATCGATTCCCGAAAACACACAAATTATATCGGACGAACCTTAATGCAATATGATATACGACCAGGTCCTCATCACTTACGACCACGTCCTATCTCTATACTGACCGATTCAGATTTGATCACGACCAACTCGTAACTCCTTACGACTTGGTTTCGACCACTCTGTGATTACGTTCGACCAGTCTATGACTTGCTTGTATCTCCATACGACCAGTCGGTAGCTGGTCGAACTAAGTGACCTACTCATGTATTCTCCCTTTGCCTCACGATATCTGGTTGAACTCCAGGTGAGATGTTGTGTCATCCATGGACTGTTCAATACTTTCTCGATCGAGTATCAGATAACCTTATGTGGTCGAACACTTGACTACTAGTGGCATGGCCATGCACTTTCTTTATCCGATCACAACGAGGGCCCGAGACATCTCTCTGTTATGTTAGGAGGGCAAATCCCATATCCCACCAAATCACATTCCTCTCCATGTTTCAGAGCATACCCAAAGCTACCTTTATAACTACCCGATTCACGGTGTAGCGTTTGGCAACCCCTAAGAGTGCTCTTACACATGTAGGAAACCATGCCGATCTCGTGTCTAAGGATTATACATCATCATTGCTTGAGACCAACTAATGACACATAGATTCATAACAATCTCAATAGTGCCTCAAGATGGGTCTTATCCAACATCATGTTCTCTAACATGTGTCCATATTATTGGTTTGATATCTCCATATCTATGACTCGTGAAACATAGTCATCAACCAATACATATGCTAGTCTATTCATATGTGTCCTCATATGTTTACGACCAGGGATCGTGTAAGAATAATTATCGCAGAAATATAGAGTTTCACAACCAAGTCACATACTTGATAATAAATATTAACAATATTATTCTAGGAACAAGATAACACATTATCCAATGTTATGAACATAATGAAATATAATCATCTCTATGATTGCCTCTAGGGCATATTTCCAACAGTCTCCCACTTGCACTAGAGTCAATCATTTTAGGTATCTAATACCGATAGCTCTTGTGTGTGCCTCATGCTTTGGGCTGTGTGAGAGGCTTTGTCAACGGATCAACAACATTTAAATCCATATGAACTTTGCATATCTTAACATCTCCTCTATCCACCAATTCGCGGATAAGATGATAACGCTTTGAGTATGTGTTTGGACTTCGATGGGATCTAGGCTCCTTAGCTTGAGCAATGGCTCCATTGTTGTCACAATAGAGATCCATTGGGCTCGAGGCACTCGAACCATTCCCAATTCAAAGAATGAAATTCCTTATCCAAACACCTTCTTTTGCGACTTGAAGCGCAATGTACTCGACCTCTGTCGTGGAATCAAGAACCGTTTCTTGCTTGAACTTTTCCACTCACTTTGCTCCTCCATTCAAAATGAATACAAAACCAGATTATGAACGATAATCATCTTTGTCGGTTTGAAAGCTTGCATCGGTGTAACCATTTACAACGAGCTCTTCATCACCGCCATAAACTAGGAACACATCCTTAGTCCTTCTTAAGTACTTAAGAATGTTTTTTACTACCGTCCCAAAGGACATTCACGGGATCACTTGGTATCTCGCCGTAACACTTAGAGCATATGATACATCTGGTCGTGTACATATCATGGCGCATATGATAGATCCAATGGCGAAGCATATGGAATATCACTCATTTTGTCTCGCTCATCGGTGAGTCGAGGACACCGATTCTTGCTAAGATTAATGCCATGTGCCATGGGCAAGAATCCTCTCTTGAATTTTGCATGTTGAACCGATTCAACACTTTGTCTATGTACATTTCTTGGCTTAATCCAATTAGCCTTTTAGATCTATCTCTATAGATCCTTATTCCCAAGATATATGTCGCATCTCCTAAATCTTTCATTGAGAAACTTTTCCTTAATGAAGATTTAACAGATTCTAGCATCTAATGTCATTTCCACCAAGTAGTATGTCATCTACATACAAGATCGTAATAACAAGTGCGCTCCCACTAACCTTCATGTAAACACAAGGTTCTTCTTTGTTCTTGATTTAAACCAAACCTTTTGATCTCCTCATCAAAACGTATATTCCAACTCCGAGATGCTTGCTTCAATCCATAAATGGACTTTTGAAGTTTGCATACTTTACTAGCATTGTTTGGATCGATAAAACCTTCAAAGTTGTGTCATGTACACATCCTCATCTAGGTTTCCATTAAGGAAAGCTATTTTGACATCCATTTGCTATATCTCATAGTCGAAATATGCAAAGAATTGCTAGAATGATCCGAACAGATTTAAGCATCGCCATCGGTGAGAAAGTCTCATCGTAGTCAACTCCTTGAACTTGTCGAAAACCTTTTGCGACTAGTCGAGCCTTATGAATGTGAACATTTCCATCCATATCAATCTTTTCTTATAGATCCATTTGCACTCAATGGTTTTGACACCATCAAGTGGATCGACCGTGTTCCAAACCCGATTTTCTCTCATGGAATCTATTTCGGTTTCATGGCTCCAAGCCATTTCTCGAGTCCGGGTCCATCATCGCTTCCTCATAAGTCTTAGGCTCACCATTATTCAATAATAATCGTCATGCCCATACCTTGTAGGCAATTGACGCGCCTTTTAGATCTACGTGGAAATGGTGCCTTATCTACTGTGTTCAACAACAATTTGTTCATCCAAGAGAGGTTCAAGAGGAGTTGAAACACTTTCGGATGTTTCCTAATTTCTTCGAGTTGCACCTTTCTCCCATCGACTCCTTTTGAAAGAAACTCTTTCTCCAAAAGACACCATTTCGCAACAAAAACTTTGTCTTCTTCCCGGTTGTAGAAATAATATCCTTTGGTTTCCCTAGGATATCCTATAAAGAAACATTTATCCGATTTGGGTGTGAGCTTATCGGGCGTCAAACGCTTAACATAGACATCACATCCCCAAATCCTTAGAAAAGACAAACTAGGACTTTTCCTACCCACATCTCATATGGTGTCTTATCTCTTGATTTAGATGGTACCTTATTTAAAATGGCGGCGGTTTCTAGAGCATAACCCCAAAAATACAATGGCGGATCCGATTGGCTCATCATTGATCGAACCATGTCTAACAAGGTCCTTCGCGCTCGGACACCCCATTCCATTGTGGAGTGCCGGGTGGTGTAAGTCAGGAACAATTCCACATTGTTTCAAATGATTACCAAACTCATGGCTCAAAACTCACCTCCACGATCGATCGTAAAGATTTGATTGTCTTGCCAACTTGATTCTCAGATTTCATTCGGAACTCCTTGAACTTTTCAAAGGATTCCGACTTGTACCTCATTAAGTAGATATAACCATATCTACTATAGTCATCGGTGAAAGTAATGAAGTCTCGAAAACCACCTCTAGTCGTCGTGACTTATTGGTCCACACACATCAAGATGTATGAGTGCCAATCGGTGGACGCTCTTTCACTACGACCGATGAAAGGCGTCTTGGTCATCTTTCCGACCAGGCAAGACTCGCATGTTTCAAATGATTCTAAATCAAATGAGTTTAGAGTTCCATCATTATGGAGCCTTTTCATGCGTTTCTCACTTATGTGACCCAAACGACAATGCCAAATAAAAGTGGAATTTATTTCATTAGGCCGAAGCCTTTTAGCATTAATATTATAGACTGATGCATCATCAAGATTTAAAATAAACAACCCATTCAAAATAGGTGCATAGCCATAAAACACTTTATTCAAAAATATAGAACAACCATTGTTCTCTATAATGAATTTATAACCCTCTGCCATCAAACATGAGGCAGAGATAATGTTTCTACTAATGGTCGAACGTAATAACAATTATTCAATTCCATAATAAATCACAAGGCAAAAGTAGTGGCATAGTCCCGACGGCTAATGCAAAGAACCTTTGCTTTATTCCCGACGCGAAGATCCATCTCGCCTTTGCAATCATCCTACTTCTTGTTAGACTCGCATCGTATTGCATATATGAGCAACCGATCCGGATCAAATACCCATGAGTTAACGGAAGAGTCGACAAGAAAAATGTCTATAACATTAATACTTGTAGTGGAAGTTTTAGTCCCACCATTCCTTTTCTCGATCGGCCTGTATTTCTTGCGGTTCCTCTTCCAATGGCCTAGTTCTTTGCGAGAAAAGCATTCATTCTCTTGAGTCGGGCGGACTTAGTCTTGGGTTTAGGTTTGTCGGTTTGGATCTCATCCAAACTTTAGCCTTGCCCTTTTCTTGACCCAAGTCTTAGCCTTCTTCTTGAAGCTTGTACTCTTTTGCACCATCATCACATGATTGTTGCATTTCTTAATCTTGCCCTCTCATTGCCTTAAGCATCATATGCGATTCGGTGAGATTCTTGTCTAAGCTGCTCATATGGAAGTTCAAAATGAACTGACCATAGCTTTCGTGAAGCGAAGCAAGAATCAAATCAGAGCCAATTCTTGGCTAAGTGGAAAACCAAGTTTTTCCAAGCTCGTGTGTAACCAACCATTTTGATTACATGAGGGCTCACCGAACCACCCTCGGCTAGCTTACATCCAAACAAGTTCTTTGAGATCTCAAATCTCTCGCTTCTTGCTTGTGTCTCAAACATGCCTTTGAGCGCCACGATCATATCGTGAGGCCTCTATGTTCTCAAACCGCTTCAAGGTCTGAGTTCATAGCGACAAGCATGAGACAGCCTAACATCAAGGGACTCATCACATGCCCTTTTATAGGCGGTTTTAATAGCAAAGCAGCATTTTACAGAGGCACTTCGGAATTGGTTCTTCTAGAACATGTTCCTTTTATCTTGCCCGAGAACAATTCTCGAGTTCGGGACCAATCCGTAAAATTTGTTCCATTAAGTTTTTCCTTTTCAAGTATCGAACGTAAAGCAAAATGGATGTAGGTACAAAGCGATTGGTGCCATGATCTACAACAAAAATATATGCAAAACTAAGACATATGTTCATTAAAGTAACTTCTATTAAACAATTTAATAAAGATACTCCCACTAAACACCATATCTCTCTTATGACATTTAATGATTCAAGATCCATAATCATTTAATCAACTAGTGAGCTTTGGCTTCACCGCTAGAAGACTAGTGAAAACGGTAAGCAACCTTTGCTAATCATATCTACTATATGACTCTTGTTGTTGGGCAAGATCTCTATGCTTCTAAGACCCAACCTTTATGCCCCAAGGTCCACAACTGTTATGATAACCTTGTTAAGTTGAACCAATGCCGCCAGCGTAAGTGTCGACACAAACCCATCTAGTCAAGGAGAGTTAATGGCACTCTGCTTTGGCAAGACCTACCATTAAAATACATGACTTTTGATGGTGCGGCATATTTGGGAGGGCATCAATTTAACTTAATATTAAGTGAGGGAATTTTACTTCTATCATGTTAAAAGCAATTAAAGCAAAATAACATGCATAGAAATAAATGAACAGAATGTAAAGGCATTCACAGACAATCAAATTGCATTGTGATATAGCATGACCCTTCTTCATGGTAATCTCCATCGCCATGTATCCTGCTCACCATGTCTTCAAGTGGTGGACTCCTCCAAGCACTCTCACTAAGCCATTATTTCTAATAGCACTAGTAATGAAACACAAGGAGTGAAGAAGCATCACAAGTCGACACGCAGTCAAGTTATACAATTATAGACAGCCCTTGGGCTGCAATTAATATGACACGCAGTCATGAAAATTACAAGCATACATGCATCTCATACATGAAACAAGTATGGGTCATACTATTCACATCAATCCCTGCAAAAACAAGTTATGCACAGAATCCAATTCTAACGGATGACATGAGCACACACTACCTATAGCACGCGGTACGAATACCCAGCACGGCGGTCCCGAGCCTTGGAAATCATCGGATTAATCATATTAACCCTATTCCGAACCACTCTGATTATTGCCTTGATACGACCACATCTTGCGGCAAACTCCGATGGCGAATTCGACCGTAGGAGTGTTATGCGATGGTCGTGAACAAGCGCAACAAACGATCGATCCTTAAAGCTCATACCTCCTCGTAAAACCCATCTACTACCACCGAGAACTGATCGATCATATCGACCAGGGTCTAGGTCGTTCCATTTATATGAACCGATCTAGGTTATCAGAATCGACCAGTAATAGATCCAATCTACTACTACCACATATCAAGTATATGCGATCGATCCAGATCAAAAACTACGCAGGATGGCTCTGATACCACTGTTGGGACACGGGGTAGGCTACGATAGCTACAAACAAAAATTCTACCACGCGAACCAGGATGCCAAGCAAGTAGATGATCACAGATCGTTATCAGACGCCAGCAGAGCGGCGGAAGAAGGGTTGGAGCAACCAGTCCAACGAAGAGCGCCGATGTAGTGGTCGTAGTCGATCGTCCAATGTCCTCACGAGCCGATCGTCTCCTCCAGCAACGTCTGCGGTTCCTTGTGAAGATCGCGGATCGTCCTCAAGCGCAACAATCGTAGTAGCGCCTCTACGGTATCCACACGTCCAGGGAAGGAACAACCGAACGCTGGTGTGCCAGCACCAAATCGCACGGTGGAGCTCTAAGGAAGATGGCGGCTAGGGTTTCGGTGGTGTTTCACGCATCTCACCCAATAGCCTCATGCACCTCCTTATATAGTGCTCGTGACGGATCCTATCCGGACACGCCATTTAATCGTATTCGATCTTGGTTTGTTCCAACCTGCTAAGTGTGTGACCACAGAGGTTCATGTGTAGTTCGGTTGTGATTCGGAAACCGTTTCCGATCACGAGTCGTAGCGGCTCCTAGCAGAACATATCGATTCCCGAAAACACACAAATTATATCGGACGAACCTTAATGCAATATGATATACGACCAGGTCCTCATCACTTACGACCAGGTCCTATCTCTATACGACCAATTCGTATTTGATCACGACCAACTCGTAACTCCTTACGACTTGGTTTCGACCACTCTGTGATTATGTTCGACCAGTCTACGACTTGCTTGTATCTCCATACGACCAGTCGGTAGCTGGTCGAACTAAGTGACCTACTCATGTATTCTCCCTTTGCCTCACGATATCTGGTTGAACTCCAGGTGAGATGTTGTGTCATCCATGGACTGTTCAATACTTTCTCGATCGAGTATCAGATAACCTTATGTGGTCGAACACTTTGACTACTAGTGGCATGGCCATGCACTTTCTTTATCCGATCTGTGAGGGGCGAGACATCTCTCTCTGTTATGTTAGGAGGGCAAATCCCATATCCGACCAAATACATTCCTCTCCATGTTTCAGAGCATACCCAAAGCTACCTTTATAACTACCCGATTCATTTGTGTAGCGTTTGGCAACCCCTAAGAGTGCTCTTACACATGTAGGAAACCATGTTGATCTCGTGTCTAAGGATTATACATCATCATTGCTTGAGACCAACTAATGACACATAGATTCATAACAATCTCAATAGTGCCTCAAGATGGGTCTTATCCAACATCATGTTCTCTAACATGTGTCCATATTATTGGTTTGATATCTCCATATCTATGACTCGTGAAACATAGTCATCAACCAATACATATGCTAGTCTATTCATATGTGTCCTCATATGTTTACGACCAGGGATCGTGTAAGAATAATTATCGCAGAAATATAGAGTTTCACAACCAAGTCACATACTTGATAATAAATATTAACAATATTATTCTAGGAACAAGATAACACATTATCCAATGTTATGAACATAATGAAATATAATCATCTCTATGATTGCCTCTAGGGCATATTTCCAACACCTGCCTCCACCCCTCCGCCTTCCCACTACCCCCAGCGCCTCGACCTCTCCGCCTCCACCTCTCCAACTGTCCCCGGTGCCTTGGCCTCTCTGCCGCCACCTCTCAGCCTTCCCACCACCCCCGGAGCCTCGGCCTCTCCGCCTCCACCTCTCCAACCGCCCCCGGCCCCTTGGCCTCTTCGCCTCCACCTTTCTGCCTCATTGCCTCACCTCTCTACCCTCGCTTCCTCTCCCTCAAGGTGGCTAGATTTGCCAGGCCACGAGGGGGACGGCGGCGTCCGCGAGCCGATGAAGACGACGGCGACGACAACCGGCCTTCGCCTATAACATCCCAAAAGTTAATTTTTGGGAATGTATAATAAAAATAAATGGGAAAATAATTTTGAGCATATTCTATGTGGGAAACTATTTTTGTATGATTTTTGAACTTTTTGTATAAAGCAAATAATAAAATTTCATACAAGTTGCAACTTGTAAGAATTTTTGAGAAAACCACAGAGTAGATAAAATTTTGAGTAATCTACAAGAGAAACTATACGATGTCAGAAGCCCACACAAAAAATTTCATAAATTTTGGAGCCTGTTTGATAGGTTCAAATATTCGGTAAAGACTCAGCCAGTTTTGGAAATTCAAAAACTATTTTTGAATTCCCGCTCACCCTTTTGGGACGCATCTGAGCCGACCCATTTCTGCATGCCGTACCAGCCCACACTAGCACCCCCACTCCCGCGCTCGCTGACAGCGCGGCCCCACTCGTCAGCTCCCTTCGTCCACCTCGCACCCTTGGTCGCCGCCATCACACTTTGTCGCCTCGCCCGACTCCGCCCTCACCATGGTTTCAATTGCCACCCATTGTTTTGCGCCCAACTACCCTGTCACCTCCACTAGCCCCGCCCATGCTAGCTATCCCATTCATGGCATCTTATTCCCGCACTAGCGGAGAGACCCAGGTAGCATGCGAGTTTCTCGCACTGCCGGCCACCGGCGTCTCACGGCTTTTCTCACACTAACGTGCTAGATATTTAAGCCATAGCGCACACACACTATAATCCTCAGCTCACCCATGTTCCATTTAGTGCAAACCTGAGCTTCATCGCTCCTTGGTTTCGTGGAAACGATTGCGTCGTTCTCAACGCTTGTGAGCGCGCCTCCGCACCATTCCTGCTCTAGTGAGCTTCCTCACCCATGACGCCCGCATCATCTTGATCCTCATGCATCACTCATTCCTCTTTTGTGCTTAATGCAGCCCCGAAAGCCTTGTAGCTCGATCGCATTCGCCTTCGTCCTCAACTCCAGCGAGCACTCATGCTCGCCAACATGTTCCCATCGCTCCGGTGAGTCTAAGCCCAAACTAATCGTGTCGTAAAGTGTTCTACACTCTATTGATGCTAATCCCTCACTCAATGCAGGCAATCTCGCCTTAAATCCGAGCTTCACTCTTATTTCCCCCATTCATGGCCACCGCCACCATTTTTGTTCTTCTTCGAAACTCGGTGAGTCTTGGGCTGATTCCCTGCGTCTACACCATCCTCAACACCTCAGTAACCAAACACGACACTACTTGTAGCACCTCCGTTGCTGTGGTGACCTGCCATCGTGGACCTCTTTTGCTCATCGTCGATAAGTTATTCCAGAGCCTCCTCGACCTCATCTTCTACACCCTCGTGGTCGTGGTGAGCCACTGATTCTCATGTGTGCATCAATTTGCCAAGGGCGAGTCCCTAGCACGATTTCCCCTTAGTCACTCATGGCGCCGCCATGGTTGTATGCCGCTGGCACGCCTCTGGTGACCCTAGGTCCACATGCCCGACCCAATAGCATCGCCTGGACTCACTAGTTCCAGTGCGACACTCCTTTAGCCCCGGGAATGCCTTTTACGCAAAATGCATAACGGACCCGAGAGGCTCCGCCGCTCATCTTCGTCTCATCACCGATTTCGTCCACCTCTCCGGCCACCTTTACCTCCCCTGGCATCGCATGGACTCCATCCACCCATTTCTAGGCTCCCCAAGCTTTCCCGCACGTGCCTCGCCCCCAGTGAGCTCCCCCCTCTTGGCCATGTGCATGCCCAGCTTCTCCCTTCCTCTCTGTCTCTACTAGTGGGACCTATGTGTTTAAATGTTGATTAGCGCTTAATGACAGTAGTTGAAAGTACTAAGTCAATGACAGGTGGGACTGGCTAAAATTGTAATAAAAAAATCTAACTTTAAACATGTTTAGTAAATGAGTCACTGACATGTGTGACCACACATTATTCTTGGTTTTAAAACACGTTTTAAAACCCGAGACACTAACATGTAGGCCCCAGTCGTCAGTTAATTAAAAACAAAAATAGTTTAATTATTAGTTAATAAATAATGAGTCTATAACATGTGGGACCACCTCTGGTTTATAAATAAAACCAATAAAACAAAAATGTGAGTCACTTACAAGTAGACCCCACATGTAAGTTAATAGAAATCTGGGAAAAATGAGAAAAGCTGCTTTCAGTTAGAGGAGAATACACTTTCTCGGTTAGAAAGTGCAAACCTCAGAAGAACTCAGAGAAGAATACGCTTTCTCTGCTGGAAAGCGTAAACTTCGTAAAATACGCTTTCGACGTGAGCACTTTTCTAATTTCTGGAATTTTCAAACCGAAGCAAATTAAAATGTTAATAACTTTTGCATACAAACTCCAAATTGAATGAATATTTTTTATAAATTCATCTAAGATTATGCTCTACCTTAACATGCAAAAATATTTGGATTTTTTTGCTGTTGAAATTATTTTTTGCTATATTTAATTTGCTTCCAGCTCTTTTGATTAGACGTCGATTGTTCGAACGACTTTTACAACGATACCGCATCCTTGTATTCAGAGCAACCATAGCAAGGAAAGCACCCGTTTGATCATGTTGATCCTACTATTTTAATTATTGTACTTATTTTTTGCAAAATCTATTATGTATGCGTGTACGTTTGATTAAAATTGCTAAATTTGGGGGAGAACGGTAGTCGTAATCCTATTCGTTGCTTGAACCTCCTTGAAATATTGATATCCTTACTGTTATAGCCATTAGGGTATGGTTTAGACAATGAATGATGTCGAATTGGGTTTTCAAATGCGAATATCGCATAACTACTTAGCCTGACTTTAGTCTTTACTAAAATTTGAAAAATAGATGACATGCTAAATATGAGTTTGGGAGATTTTGAAATGATGGTCCAGAGGGGTTCACCTCTTTTATTTTGTATAAAAAAATAAAAAATGAAAAAACCTTAGTTTGTGACGCGAACTTATATTATATTCTGAGAAGTGTGAGAGGTGTATCTTACAAGTAGATAGGGGGAGATCCTTTCCCAGGTCAATTAAGGACCAAACACAGATGCTCCCAATCTAAAGAATAAGCTTACAACCACATGTGTCGTTATGGGACAGCCTTAGCTAATTAAATCATTGAAAATTAGCATTGCATGTTGGTAGGCCGTAGTAGTACGAGCATGTGTGATTGCTCGAAGGGGTTCCCTTCACCGAGGTGTTGGGAACAAAGCCTTCCAGCACAACGGTGAGTGCCTCACTGAGACGAGGGTGTACCCAGGTGAAGTGAGGGTGTTCATTCACTGGGCTAGTGTAAGGTTAAGACTAGATGATGTAAAGGCTTCGACGTGTGCTCTAGACTGCTTATCAAAGGTAGTAAGCGGTGGTATCGACAGATGCCAAACAAACTAGAGAATTCACGTGACGTGAATAAAGTTGTACTCTTCTGCAGAGTGTAAATCTATTTAAATAGCCGTGCTCACGGTCATGTGCATGCTAGGTGCAGTCCATCGGGTATAGTCTTGATTTTCATAAAAATAGTTTCTCTGGAAAACACGGAAAATGGTTTGTTGGTTTATATTTGAGTTGAGTGACATGTCTATAGCTGAAAATAAATGTTACTTGCAGCCGAGGAGGGTTGTGAGATTGTTACTTATTGAATTACTTAGTTGTTGTCCTTTATCTATTTAACCGCTCTTTAAATTCCCGTTGCAAAATACTACGTATTGATATGACAAATAAAATTTGCTTAATGTTGAAAACAACTTGTAGCATAGAGCCATATGCTTTGATAAGCCTTGCATTTATAATATGTTGCAATGCACTATAAGTCTTACTGAGTACGCAATGTACTTAATCTTGCTTAAATTGTTGTTCAGATTTAGAGGATGAGCTTGCACTGGACGACATACTAGAGGGTTCGGTGATGGGTTTTTCTAGGACTTGTCTCTTGTCGGTTGCCTGAGGGTTTAGATGGGCATGCCGTTGGACCATTTTGGTTTATTTACTATGATTTCCGCCGCACTCTGTTGATACTTGCTTTATTTGGCCGGTCGGCCCTTGTGTTGTAAATAATGTAATCGCTTAAGTTATGTACCATATGTTGTTTTATTATGTATGTATGAATGTATGGATGTGATTACCAATGTTGTGGATATGTGTACTAGCCACTAATCTTAGAATTAATACGGTACACATACAAGAGCTTCGGGTATTCAAAGCCTAGGGTCCGACATCGCCCTTCGTCCTTCGGCCCCTTCCCTTCTCCCTCTCCTCATGGGCTTCTCGGCCGGATGGCGGATCTGAACCGAAGCGTGGAGGGGCATTGTGGGCGGCTTCAGAGGCCGCCACAACAACTCATGGCGACGTGCGGTCTCGTGTCCTCAGTCTCCCTCTCTCACCTCACACAACTGTCGCCCTAGCTCCCCTCTCCTCTCCAGCCCATCTCCCCTCTCCTCTAGTCCTCTCTCCCCATGCGCCGCTGCGGGTAGGGGCGGCGTTATGGCGCGGCATGCGACGGGGGCGACATCATAGGTGGGCGCTGCGGTGTCCTGAAAGCAGAGAGCGGGCGGCAACAGCTTGACGTGCCGCCGGTGTGCCAGCAGGTCGCTTTCGTGTCACGCTGGTCCGAGTACGACCCATCTAGCCGTGTTGTTCCGTGTCGCTTGACGTACCCTCTCTTCCGGCCCAACCTGGCCCGGCTCAGCCCAAACAGCCATGCCGTGCCAGCCGGGCTTTGGACCGGCCCGGAATGACACAGCCCAACTCCATGGCTATGCACGGGAAGGCAGACGCACACATGCATATTCCCTCTCCCTGCACTGTACTACCCTTCCCCTCCACGCACATTTCCCTAGGCAAGCACATGTCAACACCTGCCGAAACTAACCATAAAAACCACGCTCTCTCACGAAAATGATAGCCTATCCGTGGTTAAACCCCTCCCTATCTGCGTGTGGCTATTATTGTTGTGTGCTACATGTTTGTCACTGCTCCTGCCTGGCTGCCTGCGTCTCTGTAGACTAGCTCGACAAGTTTGCGTTTGGTCAAGACGGGCGTGAACAAACATGGAGTGGGAGAGCGACGCCCCGGCCGGCCAGAAGGCGTCGGTGCCCGCGCCGTTCCTGACCAAGACGTACCAGCTGGTGGACGACCCGGCGACGGACTACGTCGTGTCGTGGGGGGACGACCGCGCGTCCTCGTTCGTCGTGTGGCGGCCGCCCGAGTTCGCGCGCGACGTCCTGCCGAGCTACTTCAAGCACAGCAACTTTTCCTCCTTCGTTCGGCAGCTCAACACCTATGTACGTTTTTGCGTGCGTGCTTGTTCGCGCGCGCCATTGGATTTTATGTCGGTGTTTGTGCTGAAAGATTGCAATGCAATGTAAACGCAGGGGTTTAGGAAGGTCGTGCCGGAGAGGTGGGAGTTCGCCAACGAGTTCTTCAGGAAAGGTGAGAAGCAGCTGCTGTGTGAAATCCACCGGCGGAAGTCGGCAGCGTCGGCGGGGCTACCGTTCCCGCCGCGTTTCTTTGGCCCGCACCGCTTCTCTCTCTTCCGTCCTGACGACGGCATGGTACTGCACGGCTTGGGCTCTTTGGCCTCGCAGCGGCATTGGCTTGAGGTGGCGGCGGGGCCGGTGGCTACGTCCAGACTCCTCGCGCTGGGCCCGCCGACAGCACGGGCGGAGGGCGGCCGTGCGGCGGCGACAGCGACAGCGGAGGCGCTGATGGAGGAGAACGAGCGGCTGCGGCGCGGCAACGCGGCGCTGCTGCAGGAGCTGGCGCACATGCGCAAGCTCTACAGCGACATCATCTACTTCGTGCAGAACCACGTGCGCCCCGTGGCGCCTAGCCCGGCTGTCCTGCACGGCCTCGGCATGGGTAGCAAGCAGGGGCCCGCGGCCGAGGCGCGCAACGCCTCCGGCCGGAGCGCCACGTCCAGCAGCTCGCTCACGGTGGCTGAAGACCAGCCTTCGCTGGCGCTGCTGTCGCGGGCGGAGAAGGCCGGCACTGAGGCGGCCGGTACCATCAGCAGCAGCAGAACCAGGCCCGGGCCGACCAAGCTGTTTGGCGTGAACCTAAGCATCGACCAGACGTGCGGCGCGAGCCGCAAGAGATTACTGCAAGAGCAGCCGCCCACGTCGCCAGAATGGAAGCGGAGCATGGTGCTCGAATGCGACGACGTTAGATTGAGCGTTGTGCCGCCGCCGCAGCCGTGCGCAGTGTCGTCACCGGCTAGTATTTAGCTTAGTTTAGCTAGTTTGTGTGTGTAATGTCACGTGGCCATTTTGTTCTGCTAATTTGATGTCAACCAATAAACGGATAGGCATTAGTTGCAGTTTTGGCCCATCGATCTACCAAGGTAAGATTTGTTTTTCCGTCTAGGTGTTGTAATGATCGAACCATGATAGCTCACGCCTTTAGCACACTAGTACTGAAGTCGAAATTTTGGCATTTATGGCCAACACCACCCCCCTCCTCTGTGGCAAAACTAGTCCCTTTTCGTCATGATTTGTAGATCTAGCCCACCACAGTGCAGCTGCACTGTAGCAATACTGCAGTATTTTTTGGAAAAATCCACTGAAACATATTTTTTGTGGAAATTTGTAGATATAGCAAATGAGATTAAAAAATTATAAATTTTTTTATGAAGCCTCCGGACAGAGTGTACTTACTTGCGTAATTTTCACATAATTTTAGCCATTATCGATTTGTCCATAAAATTCCTACAAATAGTATAATTAAATAAATTTTAGAGGAAAATTTAGAATGTATGAAATTATGGAAAAATTATACAAATAAGCACACTACATCCAGAGGCTCCACAAAAAATTTCATAATTTTTGGAGCTCATTTACCACATCTAAAAATTACTAAAGAATACTCCCTCTGTTCTTTTTTACTTGACTTCCTAGAATCCGTGCCACAAACTTTCTAAAGTTTGGCCACTAATAGATTTAAAACTATCTAGATTGACTACATAAAAAATTATATCATTAGATTTATCGTTAAAAATACTATTATACTAAAGTTATAAAAAGTAACGATCAAAGCCGCATTTTGAAGACCGCAAAAAGTCAAAAACGTCAAGTAAAAAAGAACGGAGGGAGTATATGCTTTAATGGATTCTCTTGAGAAAGTGCTGCACTGCTGCTACAATTTTGCTAAAGTGCTCATGCATGCGTGCTCGCTGAAAGTTTTTTGTCTTCTTCCGTTTTTCGTTTTTTTCTCTCCTTTATGTCACGTCGTAGTCGTGTCTCCTGAAAAGGCCCAGCGACACGACCTAACGAGGCGGCTTATTTGAGTGGCGTGGCCTAGCGATCTGACAAGATTTTTCGTGAACACGCCAGACCGCCGATTCGTTCGTCGTTTTCTTCTTTTTCTTTTTTCTCTCAGCATTACGCCACGTCGCGTCTCGTCGAGGTGCAGTGCTTGTGTGGTCACAAAAAAAAGAAAATGGCAATGCTGTGCTTGTGTGGTCAAATCGATCTAAAATGCTCTGCAGAGGTGCAGTGCTTGTGAGGTCACATTGAGCTGAAAAGCTCGGCGGAGGTGCAGTGCTTGTGTGGTCACATCGACCTGAAAAACTCTATAGAGATGCAGTGCTTCTGTGGTCATATCAAGCTAAATAGCCCCGCAGAGGTGCAACTAAAAAGTTCAGCAAAGGTGCTTATACATGCAATAAATACAACACATGACTCAATAGTACATTTTTTTAAAAAAATCGAACACACCGGAGGACAACGTAGCGCAATACACCGAATAGCTTACAGATACAACATGTTAGGGCCCTTGCACAACTAAGTGGCGCCGGAGGAAGAAGGTATGTTCGTGAAGTTCCTAAACGAGTGCCCAGGAGTCTTGCATAGCCTACACCTTGTTGGTTTTGGCCAGTCTCCATGTTGGCTCGCATCCATGCCGTTGCGGATGCACCTTGACTGACGCCTCCCATGTCCTGGTTGCTGCAATGCTTCATTCTTGTCCGCATGTGACATACGTACCACTCCAAGTATGTGCCGCAAGTCCCTGCATCATAAGGCCATGCCTCGTGGAAAATGCTATTAGGGGCAGATTGCCATGCAACTATCCACGACTGCTGCGTCGAAAGCCAGTTATCGTTCTTGCGACCCTTCTTCGTTGGCCTGATGGTGGAACAAAAGAAATAAATTACGGTACTGACATAACAAATGAATAACTGAGCTACAATATGAAGCAATGTAACATGCTTACAGGTGCCTACGACTCTCAAGCGGTCGCCCTAGAGACGGGGGGATCTCCTGGTGTAGTTGGAACTGCCTCATCATCCGTTGCGGGTTGTAGGGCTAAACCATGTGGGAGAACACCAGATGAAAAGTTGTCCTCCAGTAAACCGTATCCTGGTGGCATAGCGAGCTCAAGCCATTGGGCATCGTGTCCTACACGGAGGCATCCATCTAAGGAGCCCATATTATGTCGTCCTCGTGTAGGGCCTCAAATGCGTTGTGGAACTCGGGGTATATACAACACGCTCTCTCCCGAGCCCACCCCAACACTGCCACAGTCCATCGGGATCCCATGGTCGGTCCTTCCACGGGATCCTCATCCGTCCCACCGTAGAAATGCTTTGTGTACAGGTATGGGTGGACTACGGAGCGAAAGTACGGCCGTCCGACCGCGAAGCGCTCTCACGACCACAATCGCAACAAATAGTGTGGCAACTTTGAGAATACGGGCTCGGTTCAGCGATCTTTGCGAAGCATCGCGCAAAGTCATGATGCGTAGTGCCGCAAGATAAAGCAACCCCTAAGCATCTTTGCGGCACATCCTCATCATTGGAGTTCACGATGGACTCTGCAAGGTGAATGTAACTAGGGTACATCATGTCCTCCTACATGCTAGGGAACATGACCCACCCGAATAGAAACAACAAATATACAATTAGGTGGCCTCGAACCACCTCCTCCATTGCGTCATTTGGGCAATGCATGAATCATCGTAGCCAAGCGTGTGGAACGCCCTTACACCTCTCGGGGATAGGATGCCTGAAGCGATGACCGAGACGCGCCTTCTAGTCCAGCGACCTCGGAGGGGGAACAACTACAAGGCCTCGCAATGGTAGGTCGGTCATGAAGCTGACGTCCTGTAGTGTCACGGTCATCTTCCCCCACTGAAAGTGGAACGTGTGGGTCTCTGGCCACCAACGATCAACCAGGGTAGAAAGAAGGGAGGCGTCAATCAGGAGGTTCTGCCACATGTTCAGCATGCGGGCAAACGCAATCAGCCCAGACTGACGAAGCCTCCCAACATACCGGTCATCCAAGGGCCATGTCTCCCTCGGTCCTCATGTCACTAGGGTTGGCGGCCCATCACCACTGATCCAAACGTGATAGCGACGCTGGGCGTCTGTCGGGACCCAAAAATACAATTGTGGACCCTCTGTGTATACTACACTAGTCTAGAATCACGCTAGTGCACACAGTGGCAACATCAGTGAAATATCATTTCCATATACAAAGACGACTAATAAATAGGCAAATAACAATAAATATCAGAGTAAAGACCTTAAGGTCAAAGCTTACAATTAATGCATCAGAAGGCCTCAATAAAGCTGCAGCAGAACGTAACAGAATAACTTTAGTGAAGCCCATCCATATGCCCACATGCAATCGGCTGGGGTGCGCGACCTAGTTCTTCATGATCCTTGAAGTAGACCTTGTTGACTGACGATTTCTTCACTTCTGCTTTATTTATTAAAACAAGCATAAGTACACAACTGTACTCGCAAGTCACACCACAGAAATGCAATTATACATGTAGGCTTATTCCAAAAGAATGACAATCTGTGGTTCTTTTGCAGAAATGCAACATTTGCAATTGAATACAAATAATAGATTGAAAGCATAATTCAAAATGAATAGACAATAATAATTTAACAGTTTGATTTCATAAAGACACGCAGCCTAAACAGATTATTCACATAGCCATATAATTTAGATCACACAGCTCCCTTCCCATCTGTTTTATGAAAATCTACCCCTCCTGTGAAATCCCCGAGCATGTCCATGACCGCAGACGTGGCTATTCGAATAGATTGATTTAACACTCTGCAGAGTTTGTACACTTTACCCACAAGATGCAATCAACTTGTACGGAGCTGATCACAACAAAACCTTTCAGAAACTTCATCTCAAGCATTGACACTCCCAGTGTGCTTACGAACCGTCATACCAAGCTTACACGTCGATTGGACGACACACACCGTTGGACAGGGAAGCGGCGAACCATCCCGCGATGCGACTACTTGGTAGCACACACCTCCACCCATCACTGAGCCTAACCTACTGCCTGAGCAATCAATGTCAAGAATTCATAACTTACTAAGTTAGGCCCGTCCCATAACAGGCATGTAGTTGTACGAGAGGCCTAGTTCAATGGCGCACAAAGTTAAGTCCTTAACAGGCATGTGGTTGTACGAGAGGCCTAGTTCAATGGTGCACAAAGTTAAGTCCTTAATTGACCAAGGCAAGACTTCCAATTTCTAACTAAGGCACACAGAATATTTTGACATACCGATTCATATTCCCATATCACATAGCCACCATGTCACACAATTTCCACCACTTGCCTCAGTCTAAACCTTTTACCACCCAGTTGGTTAAGTGCAACACATGCCATAATAGCACATAGTACACACAGATTATCACAAAGTTCCATAGTCACTTAGTCAAGTTGATAATTGCAACTTACATGAACAGATGATTCGTGGCACGGCTAAGCAATCTAATCGCATCTAACCAACCCACGTTGGTGCTACAATAATACCAACTAGTAATGAACCAATCTAGGGTGACAAAAGATTATGGCATATCAAGTAGACAAGGGTGTTATAACAACTTGGATTATTAACTAAACCCAAAAGCATTTAAATAAATACTTAAAGTAAATGTAATAATTTAATTCAAAGTAATTTTAGAAAACTGGGATTCAACATGGTCAAAAGTATGACTTGCCTTGCTACAGCAATGAAGATATTATTTAATCTTTAATCTTTACTTCCTTGATCTTCAGCTCCTTCTTGATCAGCACTTCTCGTAGTATCAACGTCTACTCGCAAACAAGCAAATAAACCAAATAAATAAATAACTAACAAAGAGCAAACAAACTCCAAAAATTAAATAATAATCTCAGAATAAAAGATCTTGAATTTAGATGAATTAGGTCTTTGAATGAACTCAATCGGAGTTCGGATTGAAAGGATATGACTCTCGGAAGAATCACAAGAAATGATGAAGTCGAGAGAAAAGAATATTCAAATAATACTCTTTCAGATTAAATCATTAACTAGAATTGGAGACTTACAAGTAGGGTCCACTGGTAAGCTAGAGAGAACAAAGGTAGAGAATGACCAAATGGATTTCAGAAATTAAATTAATTTCCAAAAAGGAACAGTGGATGACGGGTGGGACCCACTGGATAATTGAATTTCTAGAATTACTATAATTCTAGAAATAAGGTAAAGGGAAAGACAAGTGGGCCATTGGTCCATAGACCAGGTCCATGGGCTAGGGTTTGGTGCATGGTGAACTGAGTTCACAGAATAGGGTCTGACATGGTAGGGACCACGAGTAAATGACTCGGCTCATAGTGAGCCAAGTCTACCCGGGTACAGCTTAGGGTTAGGTTTAAATCTAGGGTTTGACATGTCTCGCTGATGTATGGGGTCCACAAGGCATAGGATAGGTTCACATGAACCAAGTCCATACGATTTGGTTTAGGTTTTAGGGTTGACATGTGGGGTCAACATGAAAGAGAAAGAGAGAGATATATGGTGTGAATTAATTGAATGGCAAGTGGGGCTACTCAACAAAAGAGAAGGAAATAAATCCAGAGAAGCATTAGATGCCTTGGCTGGCTGGCCGGCTGGCCCACTTCTCAGAGAAACAGAGATCAACAGAAGCATGTACATTGGTCTAAAGAAGAAACAAGCACAAAGGCTTGCAACCTGTTTTGGTGCACATCGGTAGGGGATGGCAAGCAATTAATTTGGACCATACATGAGAGAGAGAAAGGGAACCAGCCACAAGGCAGAGACTCACGTACTGGATGTTAGGCATGCACAAGAATGCAGACAACAGAGCCCATACGACTGATTTTGGTGCAGTGAAAGAAAACAGCAAGGCAAAGATTAGAGAAATAGATAACAAAGAACAGGAGGATAGTGTTGGCCTACACACCAGAGTAGAATCAACCGAGAAGGTACATAGAGTAACAACAAGAACCGAACCAACAGAACTAATCAACAGAACGATGGAGGACTGCTGCTGCCGGTTCTTGCTCACGGAGGTGGCAGGGGATTAGCACTAGCCTGGCAAAGCAAAGAGATTTAATGGATTAATAGAGGGAATCCACATTGAATCGAAAGAACACCAGGGACAATGATCAGCACAACAGAGAAATAGAAGGGCTGCTTCAATTGAAACTATAGAACGACACTAAGCCTGTTCGGTTGGTTGGTTTGGTGCATGGCTGCATTGACATGGTAGAGGGATGGCAAATTTTGAGATCTAGATGGCAAAGCAAGGGCCAAACGATGAATTAATAGAGAGCATGTATTAGAAAAAAAATACTACATGCATTGGTTTATAAACAACAGGGAACCGAACACATCTCCTGAACACACACGTATACACATACATGAACAGTGGTGCACGGGATGGCCGGCAGGTGGTGGAGCTCTGGCGATCGACGGCCGGCGGCGATGCTAGATGCGGTGGTACCAGCGAGACGAGCGAGGGCAAGTGCGGCTTGGGCAAGCGCACGGAGGCGGCGGAGGAAACCGAAGTGGCGGTGCGTCGGGTCGAAGAGGAATGTCGCCCGGTGGCGGCTCGACGACGATGGCTACGGGTTCGAAGAGGTCCCGGGCGGCGCGGGGATCTCAAGGGCGGCACCGACGAGGACCCTCGGCTCCAAATCGGTGGCGGCGAGAGCTCTGAATGGATTGGGGCAAAGGGACTGGCGAGGTTGAAGAATGAGGAACGGGGGCGGGATCTCACCGGTGAACGTGGATGAGCTTGGGGCGACCCAATGGTGGTGGCGGCTCGACGGCGGCGGCCACAGTTCGAGGACAAGGGTGGCGCTTGGCGGCGGTGGGACGAGGGTGGCGCAGGGACGTCGGATGCAGCGTCGGTGAAGGTGGAGGGCATCGGACGGTGGAGAGCGGCGAGGCGAGCGCGGCACCGGAGTTGAAGAAGGTGGCTTCGGGGGCGGCGGCATTACCAGGGGCGCGAGCACCGGGGGGCCTTTTATAGCGCCCTGGGGAGGCGTCTGAACAACGGGCTCCCAAAGCGGCAGCAGCGGGCAAAAGGAATGGCGGCGGCGGCGGCGGCTTGGCAGTGGAGAGGGCGCGACGCCAGAGCGAGAGGCGACACCATGTTAGGCACGCTGTGTGCTGCAAGCAAGTGGGCTCAGTGGAGGCGTTAGGGTTGAGGGAGATGGCGGCTGGGCAGGATTGGGAGAGGGCGAAGTGGGCCGAAGGGAAAGGCCGACGGCTGGACCGGATGAGAGAGATTCGGGAATGGGCCGAAGCCAATTTGGCCCACAAGGTCAACTGAGATTTTTAAAAAGATTTCTTTTTAGAAAATAGCCGAAAACACAAAAGGGCAATTAGAACATAGCAAATGCACTCGGATAAATTCTAGAAAAATCTAGAAAATATATCCAAGCACATAGAATCCAAATAAAATAGTTTTGATAATAGTTGATATCGAGATTAATCATATTAAATTGCTTTTGATTTATGAAAGTCCCAATTAAGCTTTACTAATTCAAATAAAATTGGTGAAATTTTCCAGGGACCTAAACTACTTAAAAGATTTTTGAAAAGCCAAATTTTGGGACGTTACAAACCTCCCCCCTTAAAAGAATCTCGTCCTCGAGATTCAGGCTGGCTATAGAATAGGTTAAAGAACTCAGCCTTCGGGTTCTCTTCTGACTTTCAAAGTGCTTTGACTTTGACAGAACTGCTCTTCTGAACACTTACGGGACAACGTCTTGCTTCTTGCGGAACTTCTCGCTTCAACGAAAACTTGGCAGACTAACTCTTGGCATATCTTGAAACTTGATTGCTTCTGACAGGCTGCTTGATCGGTGCTCGAAGACACTTCTAGAGTTGGGAAGATCCTGCTGTTAATTGGTAACTCAGATCAACAAATTCTTCTTCTGAGTTTCGGAATCTGAATAGACTGATACATCTTTGTCACCTCTGTCGTACAATCCTTATCACAGATCTTCAATAGGTATCCAAACGATAAACATGGCTGTGACGGTGATAATCTGCATAATCCGCGTAGCTTTTCTGCTTGAACTAAGTTACTTATAATCCCTTTAGGATTAAAGACACTTGGTCTTCTATTTCATGATTAATGCAAAATCCACATTCTTTGTGACCTGATCTGCCCTTAGCTGAGTAATGACTTACGATCAACCACTGCGAACTTCTGATAGTGACAACTGCGAACTAGCTGACATCTGGTATTGCAGGGAAACTCTGCATAGAACACTTACTTGCTCGACCTGGTACCATGAGTTAAGGCACAACTCATTAACCTTTCTCAATATGTCCATTGGTTTGGGCGATACACAGTACTGAACTGAAATGAGCATCCAAGGCTTCTTAGACACTCTGTCGCTGACACGAGGTAAACTGGGATCCTCGGTCTGACGCTAACTTCTCTGACACACCGTGCAAACTAATCACCTCTGTTAATCTGGCACTATACCCATTTCGGTGAATACCTTCTTTGTCGTATACAATCTCGGTCGTATACCACTTTGCTAGACGGTCTCCAAACTCAGTGATATTAATAGAAATGCAACAGCAGATTTCTTTGACAAAACTGTCTGGTCAAACCTGATTTTCTAGCATCGGTTTGAACTCTAGGGTTCAACAAATATCCTTCTGCACTGACTCAAGACTCACTTCTGGCGATTTGGCAAACTTGTCCTTTTACAACGATGAGGGTCTTGGATATCTTGAAACGACTCCTTTACTGATTTTCAACTGACACTGTCTCGTTTACAGATGATTCTGGGGAAACTAAAATTCTTACTCAAAACTCAAACTAGTTGACTCTAAGGTCCTCACGATTAGTTCTTGAATAGATTGAAATTCTCGCACATCCTTGTGCTACCAATTTACTTTACGATCAACACTGACACTTGCTAAGTTGATGAGCTTGATTTGACACTGCCTTTATCTGAGAAAATCATCTGATCTGCTCTATCATTTCTGCAAACTTTTTAGCAACTTTTGTCATAGTTCATATTTGATGTAATTCCTTCTGACATTGGTTGATCCTTCAAAGACGGGCGGCTTGATCATCATGAACTTGCAAACTTGAACTGAGGGCGTGCTGTTGGGATGGCAACGAGTTGTGCATCATTGCAGAGGTCTGAATAATTGTGCGCCTGATATAATGTACGTGCATTATTAAGTAACATGCATGTGCGCAAACTAACGTACGGACTGAATAATTGTGCGCCTAATATAATGTACGTGCATTATTAAGTACTTAACGATAAAAATTGCATTAACAAATGTATTAAATACCGCGGGCGAGCGAACGATCGAAATGAGCTTCTGCTGCGAACGCTATAATTGTTCGTTGGTGGAATTTGTTTAGCTAATCGGAATGAACTTCGGCTTCTCAAATCGTTGGCCATGCGCGTCCGCTTAAATAGGTAGGAAATGTAGATAGCGAGTGACTCGACGAGACGACGGCATGACGTAAAGGAGAGAAAAAAAAAGCGAAAAACGGAAGAAGAATTAAAAACTTTCATGAAAGCACGCATGCATGGCGGTCTTGAAGATCTTTATGTGACGAGTTCTTAGGAGAATCTATTGAAGTATATTTTTGGTAGGAATTTTTAGATGTGGCAAATTAGCTCCAAAAATTATGAAATTTTTTGTGGAGCCTCCGGACATAGTTTACGTATTTTTTTTATAATTTTCTCATTTCTTAATTTTCCTCTAAAATTCATTTAAGTATACAGTTTGCAAGAATTTTATGGAACAATCGAGAACAGATAAAATTATGGAAAACTTACAAAACAAAGTACACTATGTCTGAAGGCTCCACACAAAAATTCATAATTTTTGGAGCTCATGTGCTATATCTAAAAATTCTTACAAAAAATATTCTTCAGTAGATTTTCCCAAAAAAATGCTACAGTGTTTCTACCGTGCCCAGTGGACCTGCCGCGTCCCCCATATGGGCAGGTCAACTGCCCCCCGCCACAGGGGGCAAGTGCACTGTAGGAGGCTAGTCTGCAAATTATGCCGAAAAGGGAATTTGGGGAGGGGGGGGCAGATATGCTAAAATTTCTCGATTTTGCTGGACGAGAAAAACGTAAATAAAGAAGTTTTTCCGTGGCAAAAAAATGTTTTTAAACGAAGGCCATTTTGGCTTCGTTCCATTGCGTGAGGCAAGCTACATGCCTACAACTATTCATGCAAGCTGACACCACGAGCTAGAACACTGTGATCGTGTATAGTATTATTCCCAAGAGGCCGTAACAACAACAGCAGCACAAGTACTACTGTGCGCGAAAAGCACTAGCCTTGGCGCTCCTGTGCGCGAGAACGGCAGCGTCAACCCGTTGGACCTGGTGGTGTCACGAATCATGATCATGGAGACAAGTGCACTCTGTGCAAGGAACAATGTAGGGGCCCCAGCGCCCGGCCCGCGCGCTTGCCCCCTGTCCCGACGTGGGCCGCTGCGGCACATATCCTCACGGTCCGGCTGCTCTCCCCACGCAGCCGCGTAGTTTTTCGCCGCGCGATCACTCGCGGCCGAATTCCGCCAGGCGACGCGGGCCGGCGCCCAACCAGCCTTGCTCCGCCCGTCCGCAGTCCGCCTGCACGCCGCACCACGCGCACTCCGCGCGGTGCGGGGCGCCGCGCCAGGCCGCGACGAAAGTGTCCATCTTCGAGACAGTTTGCACACAGAAAAGGCCCATCAGGGAAAAGGCTGAGGTACCCAACGAACAAAGCAAGACCAGTGCGTAGTGAAGTGTCCCGTTCCGTTCTGATCTCCCTAGCGGGCAGTTGCCGAGAGGGTAAGAGATTCGTATGAGATGTTTCTCAAATGGAACTACGACTATACGGTTATGTACTTGTGCAACAATGAGCGATCTAGCATCTTCTCTATACAAATGGACTTCTGTATTTTCGTAAGTTCTCCACTTGTCCTTGCAATTCTATATTTTTGCATTCTAATCTTGACCTCCTGCATATATTGAAGTAAACGGATGTTATTGAAAACTGAAAGTACATGGTTGTATGATTCATTGTTTGTACAAGTTGGACCCGAGCCTGACTGAAGAGTCGGACTTGACTTAATCCCTATTTTCAGTACTGAACAAACAGTCTACTTAGTAATACTCAACTCCATAGTCCATAGTTATGAACTTATGATTTCCTTAAGAGGTTTAGAGGTCTTTACCATACTTATCAAGAATTCATCCATTCTAGAATAATATTAATACATATCTATTCCTACATGTCATTAAAATGGAGCATGGCGTAATTCTTTAACTGAGTGTTGTAGAGTGATCTGATTTAGCAACAGGTAACCACTTCATCTTGATCAGTTGGAATGTTTGTTACGTAGGGGTGGGGATGGGCCAGTCCGGTCCGACCCGGACCTAGCCCGTGCGACCCATAGCTTGTAAAGGGGTTAAGGGGCTTCCGTGGCCCCATGATCCAATGGGTCGTATGGGTCAGCCATACAGAGCATAAGCATCGTACGGAGTAGCAAGCTATCTCCATGCACTGTCCTTCCATCCACAACCGTGAGTGTTGCCAACCGCCGCCTACTCCATTAACGCCACCACCACAGCACCTCCGCCACGTCGGCCACGGAGCCGTGCAGACCAGCATTCCCGGACAGGTCCAGCGCCTGCAGCTTGCCCCCACACCTCGCGCCGCCGGACGCCACGAGTGAGCCGCTGACGTTGGCGCCGCGGAGGCTGAGCGCCTCGATGCTGCTTAGCTGCAGTAGGGTGGCCGCGACGGCGCGGAAGTCGGCACTAAGCGGCATGCCGGCGAGCGACAACGACATGAGCCTCCCGCCCCTACACACCGCGCCTGGGAACCTGCACGCGTCATCGCCTGCGCTCCACCCCTCCAGTGCCGCCTGGTTCGGCACTACCGCCTTGAGATGGGAATATTGATCGGGAGAGAAGCGAAGAAGAAAGAAGCAACAGAGTGGGCACTGGGGACTGGGGAGCAAATTAACAGCGGTAGAACGTCGATGATGTGTGTCAAGGCGCGACGAGGCAACGTTGCGCTTCGGGTCGACCCACTCCAACCATAGGGACGTTTGGTTCATGGCCTTGTTGGCCTTATTATTTTTTGGGGCCGACCCTAAGGCCCATTGGCTCCAAATTTACGGTGCGGTTCATCGGTCCAGTGGGTCAACCCACCCCTATTGTTACGCCAGCATGCTTGTAAATTAACAAGCAGAATTTTCTGGAGTTATCATGGAGTGCATGATAACTTATGTTATCGTGGTATGATTATCAGAGCAACTATAGCATGCAGCAATATATCCAAGCTATACAGAAAGCATGAAAGAGCATGGCATGTTGGCTCCTATCTCTGCAGGCGTGTTCTTATGTGCCTTGTCAAATAACCAGACTATTCGATTGGTTGGATTGCATTAAGCCACTAACAATACTTTGAAGCACTTCTCTCATTTAATCACTCATGAAAACTTGAACAAGAGGCGCAAAGTCATTTCTGAATTATTTTTTACAACTTTATGTGCCGGCAACTTGCCACATTTGAATTAGCCGAGTTTGACTTTTGTAGGCCAGTGTTTGGTTTATTGCCACACTTTTGATGTGCCTCACTTTGTTAGCCCTATATCCCATGTGTCATAGACACAAATCTTAGCCAAATTGTGGCTAAAAAATTCTACGCCATAAATATTGTGGTATGCCACATTTTGCCACAAAAAGTTTCGTAAAGCGGTGGCTTCAAACATAAAGACTTGAACTGTAAGAACAACAAACAAAACATTTGCATAGTAAATAAATCACAACTATTTTTCAAGTCAACTCTTGGGATTTTTTTTAATCCGCCGGCAAAATAAAATGTCATACATTTTACATCGTTAATTTATTAAGTAATATATGATTCAATGACACCAGACTCTAGCAGCCTTTGAGAATCATTGGGAATACTATATTTCAGTCGCATGCGATTTTTCTGATCGCGGTATGCTTACCGTGGTTTTGTTGATCCGTCTCTTGCACTTGCACCAGCTGAAGTCACATGGCTGAAGTAAACAGAAACAATAGTAATTTTTTTTTGCGAGGAGAAAAATAGTAACTTGCAAATGATGCGGGGAAACCGAAGAAAAAAGTCCATAGCAAATTCCTTGAACGAACATATAGGACCCCAAAAAATTCATCCCTTCACCAAATGTTGCTTTGTTGGGATGCAACAACACACTATTCTATTTTTACCGCGGGGATTAAACGTGCTTGACTTGAAATTATTGCAACGGATCACCAAGAGCAATGTGACCAGCTATTCTAGGGTCTAAGGTTGTTTATAGCAACGCAGATTAACTGTATGATTTTTCATAAGTAACATATATAGATGTTCAAAGTGGTAATCCTATACTTTTAAACTAAAGCCCCAACTTTACTTTATGGGACAGAAAAATTTTACCATGGTTTTGGCTTTTCTTGACCGAACATGTTTTAATGTAGTAACTAAAAAACTACTCATAAGAAGAAGAAAAATGAGATAAGAACTTAAATATTGTCACCAATAAAAATAGAACTAGCATCGTTCAATAAATTCGTGGAACCTTGCCTTCAATCGTCTCGATCATCGATTGAAATAGGTTCCTGACTTTCTTGATGAGCCATGTCTGAAATATCAGGGGATTTGGATCACACGATCAAAAGTTAGGTTGTTTTGTGCATCTTTAGCCGTTTTTTGTTCTTCACGGTGGCGGTCGAGCCACCTGGTTAGATCAAAAGCAGTCAAGACCAGAGCCGTAGTCGACCGGTTTGTGAGGCTTCGGGCTTGTGGTTTTTCGGGTTCAACACAATACTTTTGCTATGATCTCGTGGCTTTGATCTTCATAGCTTTCATAGCTAGTGAAAAAGAAGTTGAATACCACATGAGGAGAAAAAGATAGGTGCTCCTATTCACCTCCTCTAGTCGTTAATTCGGTCCAACAAGTGGTATCAGAGCCTGATTACTTCATACTTAATCTTAACCGGTCACTGAACATCGTGACTAAAACGTACTCCACCACACCTCTTGTATTTGATGTGCTTGATTATGCCTATTGAAAGAATATGATGCATGTCTACCTTTAGAGCGAAGGTTAAGCCATATGGAGAATCATTGAGGATCCTTTGGTTCTACCCGAGGTTGCTACGTCGGCTTCAGTGGCCGCTTTGGCTAAAACCATAAGGCAAAGAACCTTTTATATGTCGAGCTTGGTAGACAAGAGTATGACAGAATTTGTTACCTTAAGACCGGTTAGTGAGCGGTGGTATCGACCAATGTCGAATAAACCAGAGAATTCATGTGCTGTGTGCAAAGTTGTACACCTCTGCAGAGTGTAAATCTATTTAAATAGTCGTGCTCGCGGTCATGAGCGTGATTGGTGCGGTCCATCAGGTATAGTCTTGGTTTTCATGAAAATGGTTCTTGCTGGAAAATGAGGAAATAGTTTTGTTGTCCTTACTTGAGTTGAGTGCCATGCCTATGGCTGAAAATGAGATGTTGATCATAGCCAAGGAGGGTTGCGATTTGTTAATTATTCAAGTACTTACTTGTTGTTCAATATCTATTTAACTGCTATTTAAATTTCCATTGCGAAATACTATGTATTGATATTGCAGATAAAACTTGCTTAATGCTAAAAATATCTTGTAGCATAGAGCCTCATCCCTTGTTAGCCATGCATATATATAAACTTTACGATACACTACAAATCTTGTAGAGTACGCAATGTATTCAATCTTGCTTAAATTGTTGTTCAGATTTAGAGCATGAGCCTACGCTAGAACTGGCCAGATGGGTCGTGCCAGCCGCCCCGGCTCGAGGCACGGCCCAAGCATGGCATGACCCACACTGTTCATGGGCCGTGCTGGTCCGGCATGATAGCCCGTGCCTTACTTGGGCCGCTACCTTGACACGGTGGGCCGGCCCAGCACGGCATGAACAGTGTTGGGCTGTGCCAAGCATGGCACGAGCCCGACACGACCCATATGGCCTACGTGTGGAAGGGAAGGGAGCCGGAAGGAGAGGCAGGCGGGGCGGCGCGGGCGCGATGGAAGATGGAGGAGGAGAGGGAGGAAGAGGACGAGGAGGGTGGGGCAGTTCCGGCGTGAAGGAAGAAGGGGTCGACGTGGAGGGAGAGGAGGAGGAGAGGAAGAAGGGGAGGTGGCACGGCGTAGGTCAGCGCGGAGCCACGGAGGAAGGAGGCCGAGAGGAGAGGAGGTGGTCTGTGGCCAAGCGCAGAGGGAGAAGGGCGGGGCGGGGCCGGGCGGGAGGAGGAGGCCGGAGGAGGAGGAGGCGGAGGCGGTCTTGGCGTAGAGAGAGAGGAGGCCGGGAGGAAGGAGGAGGTGGCGCGGCGTTGGCCGGCGCGGAGGGAGGCGGGTGAAGGGGCGCGGCATAGTGACACCGCAGCGTCTTTGACTCTGGCGCTTGAGTGGCAGCGCCTTGCACACTACTGCACTCATGAGCGGGGAGGAGGAAGAAGAAAGGGGCGAGCAGTCGGCAACAGGTGGTGGCGAGCAGGTGGGAGGCGTCTTATAGCAGGCTCCTGTGTCGTGCTGGCATGGCACGACCCGACTAGAATCCGGCCGTTGGGCATTTTTGCTCCTTTTTTTTTTACTGTTTGACTCTTTAAAAATAGCAAAAAATAAATAAATAAGAAATCCTAATTTTTTTTTCTATAAATAGCTACCATACCCCCTCATTCAGTATCCATCCATTCTTCAATCTCTCTTTCAAATTCTGGTATGGAAATTCAAATTTGTTGTTAGATAATTTGGCAAAATTCAAAAAAACTTTGCCAAATTTTGGAAAATCAATTTTCAGCAGCAAGTCAGCAAAAGAGGTACAATGCTATTTTTTGTGTACTTTTTATTTCTATTACTTGTTATATTTAGATGAAAGTAATAATAGTGTTACTTTCGATTTTGCAGTTTTCGTTATAGACAGTTACGACAACTTTGCTCTTGGTGATTACGGACTTTCACCGGAGGAAGTTGCATCCATGGAGGCGGCTGTGGCTGCGTCAAGCTAACCAAAAGGGATAGGCGGAGTTCTGTCATCAGGCTCGACGACATCATCTACGTCAGTGACCACTGGAGCAAAGAGGTTGAGGCTGTCTACACCGGGAGTGTGAGAGAATTTCAGCAGGACAACCAAGCAAGACGCACAGGGAAATCAGGTACCATATGCTATTTGCAGAATTTGTTGCAATGAATTGTCTGTAAGGTCTACAGGTGGAACGGGGCAATTGCTTAGACATGCTACAAGATATAAGGCCAAGCAAGGATTGGTGATAAGGCAGACGCAACTACAGTACAACCTCGACGGTACAGTACGTAGCTGGGCTACGATCCTAAAGTAGCCCGTCAATCTCTCTGTCATTTAATTGTTGCTGAAGATTTACTGTTAGGCTTTGGGGAGTCTGCAGCTTTCCAAAATTATATTAGGACTGCGCATAATCCTAGATTTTCTGCCGTTTCTAGACAGACAACAACTAGGGATCTAGTAAAATACTACAATGAACGCCATAATAAAATAAATGAACTATTTAGTACGTGCATATTTTCGGTGGCCTTGACCTCGGACATATGGAGTGGTCGGGCAAGGGAGGATTATCTTAGTGCAGTTACTCATTATGTTAATGACGACTAGGTAATGGAGAAAATAATTATAGGTTTGAAATTAATTGATGTAGCACACATGTGTGAGAATATTGCGGATTGTATTATCAAGGTTGTGGAAGACTTTGGTCTTACAGACAAAATATTTTCAATTACTTTAGACAATGTCGCTTTGAACTCTAGGGCCATGGATATTGTTACTCCAGTGTTGAGTACATACGCCAATTCCTTCTTGCTACATCAGCGATGCACTTGTCATATTATTAACCATATAGTCAAATGTGGTTTGAAGAGGTTGAGTCTGTACATTAAAACTTTTCGCGATGCGATTTCTTTCTTGAATAATTCTAACGTAAGAATAACAACATATGAGAACTTCTGCAGGGCGATGGGTGTACGTCCAAGAAAGTTCGGTTTGGACATTCCTGTAAGATGGAACTCTACTTACCTGATGCTTAAGAGTCTTTTACCATATAAGAGCACATTTTCTATTTTTATTCAAACACACCATCAGAGCATTGACAGTAGTATACTATTGACTGAGCAACATTGGTTCGTTGCTGAGAAGATACTACAGTTTTTAGAAATTTTTTATGAGGCCACTGTTGCTTTGTCCGCTGTCTACTATCCAACATCTCCTATCATTGTGCATAATATTTTACAGATTGCTACTCAATTGAAAATGTATGAAAATGACTTAGTTTTACGCGATGCTATTGTTGTCATGAAAAGTAAATACCTTAAATATTGGAGAGAAATCTCTTTCCTATATGCATTTGCATTTGTTTTAGATCCTAGAGCTAAATTGAAGCATTTGGTAATGTACCTGATCTTCTTAGTGATGCTATAGGGCTAGACTATACTAACTATTTTGCAGAAGTTCGTTCTCGATTACACGAGGTTTACCAAAGGTATGACAATAAGTTTCGGGGAGTCCGCTTGCAACGACCTCTAGTAGCCCTCGCCTCAAGTAGCAAGACAAATACGTGGGGCAAGATCTTCGGTGGCTCTTCCTCCAGATCCAGGTCTTCTTCTTCTACAGCACCACCTACTCAGCCAAGAACCCTAAGGAGTGGGGAACTATCCACCAATCTGGACGGCGATACGGTGGATTTCAACTCAGAAGGCTTCAAAATTTTGCAATGGTGGCAAGCCCATAAGTTAGCATATCCCATGCTATCCATACTTGCACGTGATGTATTAATTGTTCCTGTCTCGACGGTTTCTACCAAGTCTGCTTTTAGTCTTTCAAGAAGAATATTGGAGGAGAGAAGAACAAGTCTCACAAGTGAGATGGTGGGGATACTTCAAACTATGAAGGACTGGGAACAAGCTGATTCACGAACACAACACTCTGCGGTAAATCCAAAGTTATCGGAGGTGTTTGAAAATCTGTACCTAGAGAACGACACGTAGAACAAGGATGTATGTAGAGCTATAGGCTGTACTCTTTTTCCTTTGCCAAGGTTTTATCATGTTGATTTTTTACGTGGCAAAGGTTTTAACGAGGTAGCCATTTGAAAATTAAAAAAGGTCTTTATTACATTTTCAATATGCTTGTCTCATTTTTTTTAACAATTTTCATATCTATTTCTGAATTCTACACATTTTTCTGATGTTTTTCTGGATTTTTTTTGGGCCTAACAGCCTAAGTGGGCCGAAACGGCCCGTCTGGCTAAATGGGCTCGGGCCAGCCTGGCACAGCATGACAAGCCATCAGGGCGTGCCTGGGCTGCCTCCCTGGCACGTGGGCTGGTATGGCACGACCCACCTATTAGCCGGGTGACGATGGGCCGTGCCGAGATGGGTCGGGCCGCATCGTGCCCATGCTGTACCGGACCAAGCCGCCCATCTGTCGAGCTCTAGCCTACGCTGGACGATGCGTTCTTTGCACCCGGTACCGGAGGGTTTGGTGATGGGTCTTTTTAGGACTTTTTCTTGTCGGTTGCCTGAGGGCTTGGATTAGCATACCGCTGGACTTTTTGGACTTTATACATATTATACTTCCGTTGTTTCATTTGCTACTTCTGATACTTGAACTTTTATTTGGTCGGTCGGCCCTTGTAATGTAAACTTTGTTATCGCTTAAGTTATGTACCATATTTGTTTCATTTTGTATGTATGTATGTATGTATGGATGGATGGATGTGTATGCCATCGTTATGGATGTGTGTACTAGCCATTGATCATGGGACTAGTATGATACACATGAGGGCTTCATGTATTCAAAGCCCAGGGTTTGACAATAAAACCAAAGTTTAATATGTGAAAAGCTTTGCTTAGCATGTCCTTGACCGTGAACATGGCTATTCGAATAGTTTGACACTCTGCAGAGGTTGTACAACTTTACCCACAAGAGATAATCAACTTTTAATGTCCGTCTAACACAGTTCCGTAGGTGTGTGACTAAGTCATTGTCAAAAGGACTTTACAATACGCCATCCCAAAGTAGTCATGCCCACTAAGATTTCATTTCCTTTGGACTAAACCATCCGCCGAAAGCCACCTCTTGTGCCATGTGGGAATAAATAAAAAGTAGGCCATTCTGACACCCACACATCAACATGGCACAACTAACAATAGAACGTTACAAATTAATTAGCCCAGTCTGTCCCATACTAGACTTGTGGTAGCACAGAATGACTTAATAATTCGCAGCTAGCAGACCGGTCTTTAATTGACTGGGCGACTTCCAAAATAACCCCTGGGCCTCAACCATTCATAGAATTGAGCTCGCACATAAACCTGCACCCAACAACTATCCATTTCGCCCAAATCCAAACCAATTTTATTTTTCAAAGCCATTTATAAACTTCCATGGCATACCAATGCTATGGATACAATTTAAACCATATTTGATTTTTGGCTGAAAATTCCCAAATCAAATATGTCAGGTCTAAGCATGGCTAAGCTTAATTTTTCCTAAAATGTTCTAGTTCATACTATTGTACCAACTAGATTTTATCTAAGGTGACAAGGTATGGATATTTCAATATCAAAATTTGGCCATACAAATGTATTAGGATTAACTATAATTTCAAAACAGGTATTTAAATTACATTGAATAGGAATAAGCATGCGATAATAATTCAAAGCAGAATTTAAATAATTTAAAACACTAGGATCCACTACTACAAAAAGGCTAATACTAGACGCTTCATCACAGACGGTTGACCAAAACCGTCTGTATTATCTAATCCTGAGCGGTTTTGGTTTAGAGACCGTTTGTATTCTTCGGGTTCGCTAAAAACCGTCTATGAAGAGGTAATATCACAGACAGTTCATGTTGAAAACCGTCTGTGAAGTATCACAAACGATTCTTGTTAATAACCGTCTATGATAATTCTACATATCACGAGCGGTTTTCAACAAAGAACTGCGTGAAACATCACGAGCAGTTCTTAACAATAACCGTATGTGATATTACCACATATCACGAGCAGTTTTTATTATAACCGTGCGTGATAGTATCGCTCTGACCCAATCGCGCTTTTCTTCATCGCCATCTGCTTGGCTCCCCGTCGTCTCTTAGTCTCACGCTCGAATTTATACCTTGTTTTATAAAAGGATCATCGCCATCGAAGATGATCATCCCCACTACATACTTATAAAAAAACAGAAATGGCTGCCTCTTCCTTGTCGCCGGCATTGATGGCTTACCTGGCCGCACTGTACGAGCACCTCTCTCATTGTACGTTGAACCGTGCTGCGGAATAACACTGTTTCAATAGTGTCTTCACTCCTACATCGGCCAAGAATTTGCTTTGGAAGCGGTGGCGGCCACCTTCCACCGTCTTGACATCCTCCTCGCCATGTCTTTGGGTGATCTCCACTTTCGGCGAGTTTACTGCGTCATCGGCGTGGTCCTCCAAAACAACGTTACATCGTTTCAAGAGGCTTGCCATCACTTGGGCTAACGTGTCGAGTGATGGCGGCAAGTCGACCAAGCGAGACCCCTCAAGCAAGGAAGAGAGTCTATGTGCTCAATTCTTCTTGGTTCAACGATCGAGGTCTTGGAGACACTTTCGAGCAGCGCGTCGGCGAATGGGCGATTTCAAGCTTCGTTCGTGATGATCGAGAACCGTCCGAATCTGACGCCGCCGCCTATGAAGTATTGAAGATGGAGATAGCACCTACCTCGCCACTAGAAAAACTTTGTTTAATTATAGGTTTCTACTTTTTTAAATATTTTTGTAAGCGGTAGTCATATTTGTTTGGCCATATGAAAATTCCAAAATGAAAAAAAAAAGTTTGGAGGTGAAGTTAATTACTATATTAATTATATGTTGAATTATTACTATACATACATACATACATACATACATACATACATACATACATACATACATACATATATATATATATATATATATATATATATATATATATATATATATATATATATATATATATATATATATATATATATATTGGAAGAATAATTCATCTATCACACTAATGGGGCCCACCTTGCGAGAAGACTTCGTGTCGGGTCCAAGAAGTGCCGTAATGCTCTGAAAGACTATTGTACCCCTCACTTGTACTCAAGGATAGTCATCCCTAAAGGGTATTTTGGTCATTTATGCAGGCTTGGGAGCCTATAAATACCCCATGTATCCCTCCTTTCAAGGGATGGCTCTCTTGAGCAATAAAAAACATGTTCAAACCGGTGAGCCTCTCGGGGCTCCCTCTCGGAGGTAACCCCCGATTAGCTCACCGAAGCAGAGTAGGGCGGTCCTCTCGGACCCCGAACTGTATAAATCCTCGTGTCATTTTTACTCACGTGGGCGATGGCCCGTCGGATGGCCGACGTCCACCCCTCACTCGTGTTTGGTTTTACCCCTACAACATTGGCGCCCGACGTGGGGCGTAGCTGTCGATGAAAGACTATGTCTCCTACCAAAAATACTCTAAGTCCACGAAACCCCTCGGCTCACGGAGGCAATGATCTCGTGGGCGACCCATCCGCTCTTTGAAGGAGCCCGGTAGAGCACCCTCGCCGGAGATCGAGCTATCCACCTCGGGATGGCAACGTCCTACATGCCCTAGGGCTCCCACGCGCATCCTCCTCCCTTGTGTGGGTCGATCGAGGCCCAGCCAAGGAGAGGCGATTCAAGGCACCCTCGTAGCGAAGGCTAAGGATTACAGGGCCAACCATCACCCCGGGGCGCATGACGTCCATGCGGCCTGGCGATGAAGGCTCGCTCACGAGGCTGCCCCTAACACGCTCTTTGTTAGGGGCAGTCCGACATATAAATCTCGTATGGGCTCTCAAGACACTTTCCCTCCAAGGGATTTCACCCCCATGGTGCATAGAGCGTACGACCTCCGCGGTCTCCCCTAGCAAAAGTCCATGGTGGCCTGGGCGTCCATCGCCTCCACTATGGTGGCTCATGTCCTACTGGACCTAGAGCATGAGCGACCACCCCCGTGGTGCATAGGGCGTACGACCTCCGCGGTCTCCCCTAGTAAAAGTCCATGGTGGCCTGGGCGTCCATCACCTCCACTATGGCAGCTCGTGTCCTACTGGCCCTGGGGCATGAGCGACCACCCTCGTGGTGCGTAGGGTGTACGACCTCCGTGGTCTCCCCTAACAAAAGTCCATAGTGGCTTGGGCATCCGTCGCCTCCACCATGGCGGTTCGTGTCCTACTGGCCCTAGGGCATGAGCGACCACCCTCGTGGTGCGTAGGGCGTACGAACTCCGCGGTCTCCCCTAACAAAAGTCCATGGTGGCTTGGGTGTCCGTCGCCTCCACCATGGCGGCTCGTGTCCTACTAGACCTAGGGCATGATCGACAACTTTGGCCCAGTACCAAGTTGATGGATGTGTTGAGGACTCGTCCCCCTTAGACTCCAGGCCACACGCCGAACAACCTCTGGGTCCCCGCACACCTAGCTTCATTGCTTCATGAGGGTTAACCACTCTCATGCATTCGATCATAACAAAAACCCACATACGGGGTAAAAGGGCTTCATTCTTTGTCGAACCCGGGGCGAAGGATCCCAAATTCTCTGTGTTCATACATTAGTCGGGATGACTAATGTACACAGTCAAACAAAAGTGATAATCAAAACATATCACGCATTTTATTAATATTTATTGAGTTTATTACAAAGGGCACGAGGCCAAATAAAGTAAAACACAATGAGCGAAAAAATAGTAGTAGACCCAGCGATTAGCCACGAGCAATAAATGCAGAAGCGCGACCTAAGCGTCAAGATCCTCACCGCCCTGGTAGATATCTTCTCTGAATAAAGATTATTGACAGAGTGAGCACTACTACCGTGCTGCAAGTTACACCAATATGGAATTGATATGCATGCATAAGGTAGACAAAGGATCTTGGCAAGGTTATTTTATGTAAGCGGCGGTTTTAATTTAAATAGTCATATTAGATTTCAAAGCCATTTCATACAATAACCATTTTAAGTAACAATAGTTTATTGTGGATAACCTCCATAAAAGATGATGGATATCCTCCAATCACAATGGCTACCCGCCCAATTTTCCCACAGGACTATCCATCCTGAAATTATCTGTTGAAATCACTTTTAAAACCAAAAACAAAACTAACTCGAGTGGCTTTGCTAGCATGTCCATGACATGACGCAGCTATTGAATAGTTTCTACTCTGCGAGTTTGTACAACTTTACCCACACGAGATATTATACTCTTTGTGTCGGCCAATCCACGCTTCCTAAGGCGTGTGTGAACAAACATCACAAGGCCGTTACAATGTTCTACCTCAAAGTACTTGTGCAGCTAAGGTTTAACTTCCATTGGGTGGCCAGTCCTCAAAACCCCTCTTGCGCGGATGGGAAAACTGTCTGCAGACACCCATACATACAACATAGCACAAATAACTAAGAGGTATTACAAATTATTAAGCGAGTCCTGCCCATACAGGACATGTGGTTGTCTGATAAGGCATAACAAAATGCGCTCAAAGACCGGTCCTCAATTGACTTGGGCGTCATTCAATTTAAACCACAGGTCTTAATCTTAACGAGACTAAGCCGTGCATAAACACTGCACCCACCATTCATCCTTTTCGCCCAAGTCCAAACCCTTTTGATTTTATTTCTATAAAACCATCTTTACAAATTCTCTATGGTAAAACAATACCATAGTTTTAATTTTCGATAAATTTTATTGAGTTGGCTAAAATTCTCCCAAAAATATAAATCATGGTCTAAGTATTTGCGAAGCATTTGATTATTAAATATAATAATTTATCTAAAGTGACAAAGGAATGACATGGCAACATCAAAATTTGGCATACAAGGGTAATAGGAATAACTAATTATTTAAGCAGAATTTGAAATACTTGAATAAAATTATGCATGCATTTAATAATTTAAAAACTGAATTTAATTAACTTTAAAATAATAGGGCAAAATGGTCAAAGTATAACTTGCCTTCGTTGCGATCTGGAAAATCTAAGTCTTGAGAAGTATCAAATTCCCAGGAATCGTCAAAGTCTAAGCGTGAAAATAAGGCAAATCAAATAAAATTCAAATAAAACTCAGAAATACAAAATAAACCAAGTCTAAATATAATAATTTTATTTTATTGAGCTAGATAATCAAATTATAAAATTTTAGAAATTTGTTTCACTAAATTTGGAGTTAGGATTCAATTATTATGAATTTTACAAATTTTAACCTAAATTTGATATTTAAAAGAATTCTAAATTCTAAAACAGAACTAAAATGAACTCTAAATTGAATTATTATATTTTATTTAGTTAGACAATAATTTTCTAAAATTTTAGCAACTTGAATCATCTAATTTGGAGTTATAATGCAAAAGTTATGAATTTTACAAATTTTAAACTAAATCATTATTTAAACAATTTTCTCGAATTATTCTCCTAAAGGAAATTCTAATTATTAGCATGGTGACGTCAGCAATGATTTTCGGAATTAAAATAATTTGAATTAACTTTTCGACATGTGGGGCCTAAGTGTCATAGACTCGGCTCACATGGACCAAGTCCTGTTGAAAGGCTCGGGGTGGCGCGATTTGGCGGTGAGGTGATGTGGCACCAGCGTGGCGTGAGTGGCGCCACCGTGGTGCTTACGTGGCGAGGCCATGTCGTGAGGGGCAGTCTTGGCCTGAACAGATGGTCTCCCGTGGCGTGCTACAGCAGCGGGCCGGTGAGGGCATGAGGAGGAAGAGGGTGACAAAGCGGTTCGGTGCTCTCACCCAATCGTCGAGATGAGGACGGGCGGCGGCGAGAGCGGCGGCGGCGGTTACATTCAGCGGCTCTGACGAGTTCTGGTGACTCTCGGGCGAGAAGGTGCGGGCGACAGCGAGACATGGCGACTCGAAGGTGGGTTGAAGTGGCGGAGAGTCGCCGATGGCGGCACAATTCGACGAGCGGAAGCTTGGTGGCGGCGAGCTATTTCTCAAATTCCGGCAGTATGGGGAGGAGAAGGAAGTGGGTGGCGGTGGTGTGTTGGGGAGCTCAAAGCGCACTGAGGCTCCTTTATAGGGGCGGGCGGCGAGGAGACGGAGATCGTGGGCGGCATCAATGGCGGCGGTGGTAAGTGGAGTTTAAAAGAGGTTAAAGAGAGGGAAAGCAGGCGAGTGAGTCTTGGCGAGGCGGGTTTGATTCTTGCCTAAACGCGAAAAAAAAGGAAGTAAAGCGCGTGTTAATGCTTGAGTGAAGAGGCGGCCATGGCGGCGGTCTGTGTGAGCCTTGAGGAAGACGGGGCGAGGAGAAGAAAGTGAGCCATATGATCATGATCCAAGGGCTCGAGCAAACTGTGGCGTGTGTGTGTGTGGGCCGTTGGATTGAAATCCAGCGTGCGAGAAGAGGAAGGCGCGTGGAGAGTGGGCGGCTTGGGCTGTGCACAGCGTGAGTAAATGGGCTGACCAAGTTTAGGCCCAAACACTTTTTTTCGATTTTCTTTTCATTTTCTATTTTAAATATTGATTTAATTCATTTCGACTTTAGAATATAGCAAAATAATTCCAAAAATTCTAGAAAAATTCTCATAAATTCTTAGAGACATTTTAGACTTAATAAAATTATTTCCAACTTAAACTTGATAATAGATTTTGTAGTTAAATTTATTTTAGCTTTAACTAATTAGGAAAAGTTTTAAAAATTTGAATTTCCACAAAAATAATTAAATTTTAAATTTTCTCTGAAATTTGAAAAATTGGGCTGTTACAAACCTTCCCCTTAAAGGAATCTCGACCGAGATTGATTTGACCAACAAGGAGATGGGGATATCTGTTTTAATATCTTCTTCTCGTTCCCGGTGGCTTCACTTTACGGGTGGTGGCTCCTTTGGACTTTATATGATCGGATGATCTTGCTCTGTAACACGCTCATGACGTCTAGAATCTTGATTGGTTGTTCTACATAAGTGAGGTCTTCTTGTAGATTGATACTCTCTAAAAGAGTCGATCCTCTGGCACTTTCGAAGGCACTTCTTTAGTTGTGACACATGAAAACGTTGTGTCTTTGCAGACAAGGTGGTTGGCGGTTCAAGCGATAAGCGACTTCACCTCTCTTTGCCAAAATTTTGTAAGGACCCACAAATCAGGTGCGAGTTTTCCTTTAGTTGAAACCTTCTTACTCCCTGAGTGGAGTAACTCGAGATAAACAAAATCTCCTATTTCAAATGTCAATTCTCTTCTTGATTGTCGGCATAACTTTTACTGTCGAGTTTGAGCTACTTTCGACGTTCTCTTATTGCTTTAACCTTGCTTTCGGCGTCTTTGATCAATTCGGTCCGAAGAATTGGTGCTCTCCTACTTCATCCCAAAGGAGGCGGAGTTACGCATTTTACGCCATATAAAGCTTCAAATGGAGACATCTGTAGACTAGCTTGATAGCTATTGTTGTCTGAGAACTACTGCATAGGGCGATTCTTGTCCCAACTTTTCCATAGTCTAAGGCACAGGCTCGAAGCATGTCTTCAAGAACTTGGTTGGCGCGTTACTGTCGACCATCCGTCTGAGGGTGATCTGTTGTCTTGAAGTTAGTCTGGTTCCTAAAGCCGTGAAGACTCTTCCAAAATCGGAAGTGAGCTGGGAACCTCTATCGGAGACAATCTTCTTGGGTACACCATGTAAACAAACAATCTTGGCCACATATAATTCACTAGTTTGCTACTTTGATAGGTGGTCTTATTTGGAATGAAATGGGCCACTTTGGTCAATCATCAATTATCACCCAAATGGAATCACATCTGTTTGGGTCCTAGGAATCGATAATAAAATCCATACCAATTTCTTCCCACTTCCATTCAGAATTGGTAATGGTTGTAACAAACCAATGGTCTTTGATGTTCTGCCTTAACTCGTTGACATACATCTAGCAACGGCAACAAATTCAGCGATTTCTCGCTTCATCTTGACCCACCAATACTTCTCTTTCAGATCTGGTACATTTTGGTACTTAGGGATGAATGGAGTAGGGTGATTCATGTGCTTCTTTCGAAATTGGTTGTTTTAATTCCTGGCGATTAGGCACCTGATCGATTCGAACCACCTTGTTCCTTGCTCATCTTGAGAGAATCACGGGCTTTGCCTCTTCTCATATTCTTTTGATTTCTTTGATGTCTTCGTCTTCTAACTTGTTTTCTCTAATCGACTCTGAAGAGTGGGTTGAACTTCAAAGCATTGATACATCCTTGTTTAACAATCTCGATTTAGATGCTTGATTCTTCATATAATTACAGGTGATTCTTTTGAACCGGGATGGTATTGCAATACGCCTTTCTACTTAGGGCATCTGCAACTACATTTGCTTTACCCGATGATAATGAATTCCAAGGTCGTAATCTTTTATCAGCTCTAGCCATCTTCGTTGTGCGAGGTTGAGTTACATTGAGTAAAATGTATTTGAGACTCTTATGATCCGTGAAAATCTCACAATGTTACCAATGAGATAATGCCGCCAGATTTTGAGCATGCACAATTCTTTGCTAACTCAAGATCATCGTCGGATAATTTCCTTCGTGTGGTCTTAAGCGGCGAGATGCATAAGCCACTACTTTGCCTTCTTGCATAAGTACACATCAAGTCCTTGACGGGATGCATCACGAAAGATTTCAAAGTCCTTATGAATATCGAGGCGGTACTAACTGCTTTGTGCGAGACACTAATCTCTTCTTGAGTTCTTGGAAACTCTTTTCACGAGCCTCTGTCCATTCAAACTTTTCTCCTTTTTGAAGTTGAGTCATGGGTCTCGCTATCTTGGAGAACCCTTCAATAAATCTGCGGTAATACCCGCTAATCCAAGAAACTTCTCACCTCTGTGACAGACTTGGGTTGTTTCCAACCCATTCTGACTTCAACTTTGGTTTGGATCTCTGCGACTCCTCCTGTGACACAATATGTCCAAGGAATGCCACTTGACTTAGCCAAAATTCGCACTTGCTAAATTTGGCATAAAGTGATTCTCTCGAGTTTTCCCAAAATTATTACGAGATGATCCTCGTGTTCTTCTTCATTCTTTGAATAAATGAGAATATCATCGATGAACACAACCACAAACTTATCCAGAAATTCCATGAACACTTTGTTCATCATATTCATAAATGGCGAGGCGTTTGTCAAACCAAACGACATCCTTTGTAAATTCATATAGCCCATATCTGGTTGTGAATGCGGTCTTGGAATATCTTACAGTGCGATCTTGATTGGTGATAGCGGATCTCAAGTCAATCTTGAAAATACACTTGCTCCTTTAATTGATCAAAGCGGATCATCGATCCTAGGTAGCGGTACTTATTCTTGATCGTCACTTCATTAAGTGATCGTAATCCACACACATTCTCATACTATTGTCTTTCTTCTTGACAAATATCTGGCGCTCCCCAAGGTGATGAGCTTGGCAGTATATAACCTTCTGTTTTAGTTCCATTATCTGTTTCTTCATCTCTGCCAACTCATTGGTAGGCATTCAATAGGGTAAGCTTTGAGATTGGGGCGGTCCACAGGACTAAGTCAATTATAAATACTACGTCCTGTCGGGTGGCATCTTAGGAGTAGTTCATCGGGAAAAACATCAGGAAATTCTTGTACCACCGCTATATCTTCAAGCTTTAACTCTTTCAAAATGGTTAGAATGATCTTCCTCGGTACTAGTCTTGGGCTTGAATTCAACCGAGATTCCTTGCTCATTGGTAAGAGCAATAGACCTATTGGCACAATTTATTTGTCCTTGATTCTTGGCTAGCCAGATTCATTCCAAGGATTACATCAAACCTTGAGAATGCAAAACTATCAAATCTGCTAGGAAGGTTACTCAGGATATTTCAAGGGTAAGGTTTGGGCAAAGATAAGCGGTTCTCATTTACGAGCAGGGAGTGAATTATCATAGGATTATCTAAAGGAGATAGGTAACCCATGTTTTCCCACAAATTTATTGGAAACAAAAGAGTGCGATGCTCGGAATCAAATAGAACTAATCTTTGGTCTTGAATTGATTGGAAGCGTACCAGGGCGACATCCGGTCTTTGCTTGAGCTTCCTCTGCGATAGCGTGGTTCACGTCCCTTCGTATACTAAATTGCGGTTTTTGATTGCCGCCGATGGTTGGAACTCTGGTCTTTGGCCTAGCGGTGGTGCACCTTGCGACTTCTTAGGGCATCGGTTAGCATAATGCCCGTCTCGTTGCGGTGAAACAAGTCACTCAAGCTAGCGATGAAATCGCATTCTTCTGCTGAGGCCGACCTCCGGTTGAGTTGCTCACGGAGCTTTGAAGTATTAGGTATTGTGTTAGTCTTTGGAGCTCGAGTGTGGAAGATGAAATCCTCCTGTTGTGGTGGTGAGGCCGTAAAGCGAGGCTTGGGTTGTCCTCGACATTGTACTTACGGCGGCCATCCTCGCTTGCGGTTCTCCATCTGCGAGATGTTTGGCCTCTGGCGAAAAGCTTTATTCACTAGCTTCTGGAAGTCGGTGTAGTCATTGGAGACCACCGGGTGAGATCTCATCGTTTAAACCATCCATGAACCTTTCTGCCTTTCTTCATCACTAGCCACATCTGTTTGGGGCATAACGAGCAAATTTGGTTGAATTTGTGCGGTATTCACCTTTGTCTTGCGGTTGCCTTGTTTGGCGCGTGGAACTCTTTCTTCTTTAGGGTCATTATCCTCGGGAATATGTGCATGGCGGAAAGCCCGCACAAACTCCTCCCAAGAGATAGTCTGCGCATCGGCATGGGAGATGTTATAGTTATCCCACCATTACGATCTGCGGGACGGTGAGTGGTGAGAGGCAAGCAGGACTCTCTCACGATCGATTACTGCGAGTGATATCTAGCTTCTTCCGATAGCACGGATCGATCATCGGCATCCATCGGCTCTGTCTTCTTTGGAGAAGGTCGGTGGGTGCATCGCATGAATTCGCCATGGTCAATCTTTGTGCGGTGGAGGTGGTGGTGGTGCTTGGTGGTCTTTGCTTGGTTGATGTTAATGGGTGAGCTAGCGAGTCTATCGGATGTGTCGATTGGCCATCATCTGGCATGTCGAGGCCCTTCACCGTGGAGGTGGTGGTTCTTTGAGCAGGGGTTTTCTGTGTCTGCGTTTGGATTTCCTTGGCTTTGGCGCTACCACTTGCGTGCGTGTGGTAACCATCTGTGAAATCTTCTAAAGACTCGAATAGAGTATAGAAATAAAGTTCTAAGGGAATAATATTTTTAATAGCCCAAGAACAAACAAGCACAAGACAAAAGAACCAAATTTTGCGAAAATAGTCCTTTTATTATTTTATTTTATTGTTTGATTATGGCTATCACAAGAGACATCGATAGCTCATAATTAGCATCTAACGATCATATTATGAGATCGACTAAGGTGTAAGAGGGTATAATCGGCTGCAAGTACTACCCTCTCTGCCTTGTAGGTAGCCGCTCTTCTTCTGCAGACTTTCAACCTTTCTTACGCATCTAGCGGTATTACGAGTATTCGTAGTTCATCGAGTGTTCCCATAGGCATAATCCATTGCCTTTGACAGTCCACTTGGTGAGTAAGCTCAGGAGAGTCCTCATACTCAGCAGGACGAAAGGTGCTATCCAGCCGAGTCGGAATGTGCATGGGGTGGTAGTGAAACTCGGAGTCCTCAAAATAATTGTTGTAAATATGGCGTAGGCGACGTGTTGCCTCTCTGGCTGCATCTGAAGTCCATCGTGAAATTATCACGTCTCACTTTGGGCGTCGAAGATGTGGTGGTTTGTGTTTGGTTGAAGGTTGGCGTAGAGGATTACTTCAAGTCTCCAACGCTCTTGGTTCCCCACTTTATACATGTACCCTTGATAAGTTGGTCTCTGGTTGTAGCCTAAGTGCTGCATCATCTTCCATAGGAGTCTTGACCCGATGTCGTGAAAATTCCATGGGAAATCCGGGTTGGTTGTTGACCATCTACAATTTAGAGAATAAGATGAGTTGAAAACCATTTTAAAAAGAAGTGTTGAAGACTCTTGGATAGACTCAAAATATTTTTAATTTTGAGAAATAAATCTTTAAAAGCGATTCTAAGGCCACGACCTACGATCGATATGGCTCGATACCACTTTTGTCGAACAGCGGAGCGAAGGATCCCAAATTCTCTGTGTTCATACATTAGTCGGGATAGCTAATGTACAGTCAAACAAAAGTGATAATCAAAACATATCACGCATTTTATTAATATTTATTCGAGTTTATTACAAAGGGCACGAGGCCAAATAAAGTAAAACACAATGAGCGAAAAAATAGTAGTAGACCCAGCGATTAGCCACGAGGCAATAAATGCAGAAGCGCAACCTAAGCGTCAAGATCCTCACCGTCTGGTAGATATCTTCTCTGAATAAAGATTATTCACAGAGTGAGCACTACTACCGTGCTCGCAAGTTACACCAATATGGAATTGATATGCATGCATAAGGTAGACAAAGGATCTTGGCAAGGTTATTTTAAATAAAGCGGCGGTTTTAATTTAAATAATCATATTAGATTTCAAAGCCATTTCATACAATAACCATTTTAAGTAACAATAGTTTATTGTGGATAACCTCCATAAAAGATGATGGATATCCTCCAATCACAATGGCTACCCGCCTAATTTTCCCACAGGACTATCCATCACGAAATTATCTGTTGAAATCACTTTTAAAACCAAAAACAAAACTAACTCGAGTGGCTTTGCTAGCATGTCCATGACATGACGCGCTATTGAATAGTTTCTACTCTGCGAGTTTGTACAACTTTACCCACACGAGATATTATACTCTTTGTGTCGGCCAATCCACGCTTCCTAAGGCGTGTGACAGAACAAACATCACAAGGCCGTTACAATGTTCTACCTCAAAGTACTTGTGCGCTAAGGTTTAAGCTTCCATTGGTGGACAGTCCTCAAAAACCCCTCTTGCGCGGATGGGAAAAGCTGTCTGCAGACACCCATACATACAACATAGCACAAATAACTAAGAGGTATTACAAATTATTAAGCGAGTCACCCCATACAGGACATGTGGTTGTACTGATAAGGCATAACAAAATGCGCTCAAAGACCGGTCCTCAATTGACTTGGGCGTCATTCAATTTAAACCACAGGTCTTAATCTTAACAGACTAAGCAGTGCATAAACTGCACCCACCATTCATCCTTTTAGCCCAAGTCCAAACCCTTTTGATTTTATTTCTATAAAACCATCTTTACAAATTCTCTATGGTAAAACAATACCATAGTTTTAATTTTCGATAAATTTTATTGAGTTGGCTAAAATTCTCCCAAAAATATAAATCATGGTCTAAGTATTTGCGAAGCATTTGATTATTAAATATAATAATTTATCTAAAGTGACAAAGGAATGACATGGCAACATCAAAATTTGGCATACAAGGATAATAGGAATAACTAATTATTTAAGCAGAATTTGAAATACTTGAATAAAATTATGCATGCATTTAATAATTTAAAAACTGAATTTAATTAACTTTAAAATAATAGGGGCAAAATGGTCAAAGTATAACTTGCCTTCGTTGCAGTCTGGAAAATCTAAGTCTTGAGAAGTATCAAATTCCCCGGAATCGTCAAAGTCTAAACGTGAAAATAAGGCAAATCAAATAAAATTCAAATAAAACTCAGAAATACAAAATAAACCAAGTCTAAATATAATAATTTTATTTTATTGAGCTAGATAATCAAATTATAAAATTTTAGAAATTTGTTTCACTAAATTTGGAGTTAGGATTCAATTATTATGAATTTTACAAATTTTAACCTAAATTTGATATTTAAAAGAATTCTAAATTCTAAAACAGAACTAAAATGAACTCTAAATTGAATTATTATATTTTATTTAGTTAGACAATAATTTTCTAAAATTTTAGCAACTTGAATCATCTAATTTGGAGTTATAATGCAAAAGTTATGAATTTTACAAATTTTAAACTAAATCATTATTTAAACAATTTTCTCGAATTATTCTCCTAAAGGAAATTCTAATTATTAGCGCATGGTGGCGTCAGCAATGATTTTCGGAATTAAAATAATTTGAATTAACTTTCGACATGTGGGGCCTAAGTGTCATAGACTCGGCTCACATGGACCAAGTCCTGGTGAAAGGCTCGGTGTGGCGATTTGGCGGTGAGGTGATGTGGCACCAGCGTGGCGTGAGTGGCGCCACCGTGGTGCTGCGTGGCGAGGCCATGTCGGCGAGGGCAGTCTTGCGTTGAACCCGATGGTCTCCGGCGGCGTGCTACAGCGGCCGGTGAGGGCATGAGGAGGAAGAGGTGACAAAGCGGTTCGGTGCTCTCACCCAATCGTCGAGATGAGGGCGGAGGCGGCGGCGAAGGAAGCGGCGGCGGTTACATTCAGCAGCTTCTGACGAGTTTCTGGTGACTCTCGGGCGGGGAAGGTGCGCCTGAGGCAGCGAGACATGGCGACTCGAAGGTGGGTTCGGGTGGCGGAGAGTCGCCGATGGCGCGGCAATTCGACGGCGGAAGCTTCGGTGGCGTGAGCTATTTCTCAAATTCCGCGAGTATGGGGAGGAGAAAGGAAGTGGGTGGCGGTGGTGTGTTGGGGAGCTCAAGCGCTGAGGCTCCTTTATAGGGGGGCAGGCGGCGAGGCGGAGATCGTGGCGGCATCAATGGCGGTGGGCGAGTGGAGTTTAAAGAGGTTAAAGAGAGAAAAGCAGGCGAGTGAGTCTTGGCGAGAGACTTGGGTTTGATTCTTGCCTAAGCGCGAAAAAAGGGAAGTAAAGCGGTGTTAATGCTTGAGTGAAGGCGGCCATGGCGGCGGTGTGTATGAGCCTTGAGGAAGACGAGGCGAGGAGAAGAAAGTGTGAGCCATATGATCATGATCCAAGGCTCGAAGCAAACTGTGGCGTGTGTGTGTGTGGGCCGTTGGATTGAAATCCAGCGGTGAGAAGAGGAAGGCGTAGCGTGGAGAGTGGGCGGCTTGGGCTGTGCACAGCGTGAGTAAATGGGCTGACCAAGTTTAGGCCCAAACACTGTTTTCGATTTTCTTTTCATTTTCTATTTTAAATATTGAGTTTAATTCATTTCGACTTTAGAATATAGCAAAATAATTCCAAAAATTCTAGAAAAATTCTCATAAATTCTTAGAGACATTTTAGACTTAATAAAATTATTTCCAACTTAAACTTGATAATAGATTTTGTAGTTAAATTTATTTTAGCTTTAACTAATTAGGGAAAAGTTTTAAAAATTTGAAATTTCCACAAAAATAATTAAATTTTAAATTTTCTCTGAAATTTGAAAAATTGAGGTACATTACAATTGCCCTCATAGTTCGGTGCCCCACGACTTAGCCTCGTGGGCGCCACTGGTGTGCCCATGGCTTACCGTCAAGGGCACACGTCCAAGGTGGCCATGAGTCAGCCTCATGGGCACCTCCAAGTCCATTGGGGGCTACCACCCCTAGTGGGCATTCAGTGCCCCACGACTTAGCCTCGTGGATGGCACAGATGTGCCCGTGACTTACTGTCAGGGGCACACGTCTAAGGTGCCCATGAGTTAGCCTCATGGGCACCTCCAATTCCACTGGGGGGCTACCATCCCTAGTGGCCATTCGGTGCCCCACAACTTAGTCCGCGTGGGCGCCCCTCCGATGTGCCTATGATTTAGTGTTGTGGGCACGCCTTCAAAATACACATGAGTTAGCCTCATGGGTGCCTCCAAGTCCACTAGGGGGCTACCACCCCTATGGGCCATTCGGTGCCCCACGACTTAGTCTCGTGGCCACCCCTTTGATATATCCATGACTCAGTCTCATTGGCAGCTCGAATCATGTACCGTCGACTGGGCTCGAATATTGAACAAGGACCATCATGCTCGCATAAGGCTATCACCTCGGAGATCTTAGTATCGAGAGTGATGGGACTCTACTAGTCCCTCGGCAACACTTTGATCAATGCTCGTGTCAAATAAATGTTATCTTGCTACAAGAAATAAGTCTTGATCATTCTCTCTTTCCTTGAGGCGCTCGTGTTATCTACATCCTTTGCAACATTTCTAGCTCGAACGCGACCATTACGAGGAGTTCTACTTGACAACTCTCATCAGCGGCGAAGCAAGAGGAGGACAACCGCCTACTTAGGCTTAAGCTTGACGGCCGCCCGGCCTCGAAGGCTATGCCTCGGCTCGTGACCTCGCATCAAGACCGTCTACATAGGCTTCCCGGCGCACCACCGGCCTCGAAGGCTATGCCTCGGCTCGGCGGCCTCGCGTCCAAGACTTCGCCTACTTAGGCTTAACCCGGCCTTGCCGCTGGTCTCGAAGGCTATGCCTCGGCTCGGCTACCTCGCGTCAAGACTTCGCCTACATAGGCTTCACTTTGGCCTTGCCGCCGCCTCGAAGGCTATGCCTCGGCTCGGTGGCCTCGCGTTCACAACCGCCTACAGGGCTTCTCTCCAACACGCCGTCCGCCTCGAAGGCTATGCCTCGGCTCGTGACCTCGCGTCCAAGACTTCGCCTACTTAAAGCCCGGCCTTGCCGCCCGGCCTCGAAGGCTATGCCTCGGCTCGGCGGCCTCGCGTCAAGACCGCCTACTTAGGCTTCGCCGACACACAGCCGGCCTCGAAGGCTATGCCTCGGCTCGGCGACCTCGCGTCAAGACTTCGCCTACTTAGGCTTCGGCCCGGCCTTGCCGTCGGCCTCGAAGGCTATGCCTCGGCTCGGCGCCTCGCGTCAAGACTTCGCCTACCCGGCTTAACCCGGCGCCGCCCGGCCTCGAAGGCTATGCCTCGGCTCGGCGGCCTCGCGTCCAAGACCTCATCTACATAGGCTTCGCTCCAACATGCCTTCCTCCTCGAAGGGAACGCCTCGACTCGACGGCTCTGCATCCACGACTTCGTCTACACGAACCCAGCGCCCGATCGCCGCCCTACCCTAGAAGGCTGTGCTTCGATGGGCGGTCTTGCGTCCATGACTTTGCCTGCACATGCTTCGTTCGGATGCACCCCCTGCCCTGAGGGTTGTGCCTTAGTGGGGTGCCTCAGCATTCAGTACTTCATCTTCAGGGATGGAGCAACAAAAACCACCCCACACGAAGGGCCAGCGAGCGTCAATTTAGTACACGCCCTCACGTGGAGCACTCACGATATGGAGTACAAAATAAGCATAAGTCTTTGGGCACCCACGTACCCACCAAGCCAAAATTGGCTAAGTCACGGGTGCCCTTGCGCATATTCCTCAGCTCTCGTGCCTCATGTTTGCACCGAGTCGAAATTTGGCAAAACATGAAGTGTACATTCCGTCAAGTTGGAATTTGGCCAAGTCTTTGGCCAAGCATATTCGTCAACAGGATATAAGACCTCGGCATTCTTCTTTACCCCTCGGGCGTCCTTGCAGGCACCCAAGGGGCAGAGGGACTAGAATGTTGGGGACTCCTACCAACTCACCTCCGCACAAGCCCCGGCCCCGGGGCACCTTCGTGACGACTTCGTGTGGCCGCCGAGGGCCGCAGCAGCGCCTTTCGTCGACATCGGGCCACCTTACCTCCTCGCGTGCCTTCGCGTGCCCTCGCACCGGCACCCTCGTGCGCCTTCGTGTACCCTCGCGTGTGCCTTTGCGTGTCCTCGCGTACCCTCGCGTGCGCCTTCGCGTGCCTTCGAGGCGGGCCCTCATGCCCGAAGCCCTCGCGTGCCTTCGCGCGTGCCCTCATGTCCGAGGCCCTCACGCACCCTCTCATGCCTTCGAGTGTGCCTTCGTGTGTGCCCTCACGCCCGAAGCCCTCGCGTTCCCACCTGCGTGCCCTCACACCCGAGCATTCTTATTTACCCTTGGGCACCCTTACAAGTGCCCAAGGGACAGAGGCTTCTGCTTGTTAAGAATCCAACCACCTCCGGTTGAAAATGATCTATGCTTGACGAGTGCACACAAGCGGGCGTGAGCCCCTTGCCCCGGGCGCTTGGGCCACCAACCCACTAGAAGTGGTTTGAGGCCTATTGGATACTCGCACGCTACACGCACGTGTTACGTAGACATCCTTGGCTATACCCCGTGTCCCGTGCCCTCAGGGCCTCAAGGCCTCGGGACCCTCGCACCCTCATGCGCCCTCGTGCCCTCGGGGCCTCGCACCCTTCGTGCCCTCGAGGCCTCGCACCCTCGGGACCCTCGAAGCCTCGTGCCCTCGGGGCCTCGGGACCCTCGAAGCCTCATGCACCCTCGTGCCCCCTCGTGTCCTCGGGGCCTCAGGGCCTCGGGACCCTCGAAGCCTTGTGCGCCCTCGTGCCCTCGAGGCCTCAGGGCCTCGGGACCCTCGAAGCCTCATGCCCTCGAGGCCTCGAAGCCTCGCACCCTCATGCGCCCTCGTGCCCTCGGGGCCTCGCACCCTTCGTGCCCTCGAGGCCTCGCACCCTCAGGGCCTCGGGGCCTCATACCCTCGCGCCCTCGAGGCCTCGCGGCTCGGGGCCTCGCGGCATCGAGCCCTCGTGGATATAACAACATGTCAATAGATTCAACGTGCAGTCTATTCATTCCACCGGTCAACTCAACACAAATCCAATATGAATCCCCTTTAGCACAAAAGCACCATCAGGAGGGCGCTTTGCACAGCCCCAATGCCTACCACCGCCCTGGCACCAGCGCTCTAGCACCCTGCCTGCACGCGCCAAGCGCCCTACCAAACGCCTCGCTGAGCACCGCCCGGGTGAAAATCACGCGTCACGCCCTGCATCTCCCCCATTCCAATCTCACATAAACTCAAAGCTCCCAAAAATAATAATAAATAATAATAAACTCAAAGCTCCAAAAAAAAAGACCATCTCTTTCCTCCCAGAAAGATCCGTTCTTGCACACTCGAACCAAGGAGAGAAAGGCATTCCGATGGCGGAGCCAGCCAAGAACGATGCCTACATCGTGGAGATCCTAGTCACTGGCGACGGAGCCGACCCCGCCGGCGGCTGTGTGGAGGCGGTCGCGTTCCTTGACAATCGCGGCGATGGCGCCAGATGGGCACCACTCGTTCGGCGAGATCGCCCGGCAGCATGAGGCACCTCTGCTGCTCAAGCGTGGCGGCGGCAGAGTCCGCCTCGGTAGCTCGCTGCGCGCTTCGAGGCGCTCATGGGCCTTGACCACCGGGCGTGTTCTACCTTCTTGCGGCCTTCCTCGCCTTCCAAGGTCTCTCCCTCGCGCTCCTCTTGGCGGCCTCTATAGCGCCATTGCCGCCGCGACCGCCCACGTCTTGCCGCAGGAGGTGGTGGGTGTCGTCGTCGTGTCGTGGCGCCTCCCTCGCTTCGCCGTGGCCGTGCAACTCTGGTGTCGCTTCTTTGGCCTTGCCGTCTGCCGCTGCGGTGAGCTCTGGCAAACAAAGGAGGCGAGCCCGCCGAATCAGTCTTGCGGCTCATAAGCGTCTGGCGGAGGCGAGCCGGCAGCGAGGCGATGGCGGCACATGGCGGCGGGAGCGAGGCTGGATTGTCGCCGTGGAGCCTCCATGCGGCCAGGAGCCAAGGAGCAAGAACCAGGAGAGGAAGTAGTTGGGCAAGAAATGAAGATAAGAAGAAAAGAAAGAAGTTGCTGGGCGCTGACCACCATCACGTGATAGCACAAGCATGATAAAGAAGCAAAGAAGATGGGGAGCCAATGGGGCTGTCGGCCGGGAGCAAATAGCCAAGAAAAGTGATGAAGAAAACAAAAATATCCTTGCCTACCTTGGATTCCCACAAAAGCTGGCCACCATCGCGTGAACACAAAGATGCTGGCCAACCTCACCGGCCGAATCCCTGGTCAGCAAAAACAAGAAAAACTAGAGAGAGAAGAAAGCTTGTTGCCTTGGATTCCACGAGACAACAAAAATATGGTGGCCTACTGGCCTTGGAGACCAGAAAAATATGGCGGTCTACTAGCCTTGGATTCCTAAACAGACACCGTAGTATGTCTTACGTGAAAAAGAAAAAAGCAGCGACTCTAAACTCTGAAGTACCAACATAGGATCCTCTATGTCCCCGGCTAGTGTGGCCTTGGTTGGTATATATCTACATACATGCACAAAGGTATATAGCCTCACGGGAAATCAAAGTGGAGACAGTGCGACCTCCCACTTTGGGACGCCATCACCATTCAACTCTATCGGAACTCCTTGAAATATATCAACCTCTCATAAAAGCACAATTCAAGATCGCCCTCAGGCGTTCCCCAAAACACCAAGGGGCGGGGGCTAGTGTTGGAAGAATAATTCATCTATCACACTAATGGGGCCCACCTTGCGAAGACTCACGTCTGGGTCCAAGAAGTCTTAGTAATGCTCTGAAAGACTATTGTACCCCTCACTTGTACTCAAGGATAGTCATCCCTAAAGGGTATTTTGGTCATTTATGCAGGCTTGGGAGCCTATAAATACCCCATGTATCCCTCCTTTCAAGGGATGGCTCTCTTGAGCAATAAAGAAACATGTTCAAACCGGTGAGCCCTCGGGGGCTCCCTCTCCGGAGTAACCCCGTTGGCTCACCGGCAGGAGTAGGGCGGTCCTCTCGGACTCCCGAACTTGTATAAATCCTCGTGTCATTTTTTACTCTCGTGGACGATGGCCCGTCAGACGGCCGACGTCCACCCCCTCACTCGTGTTTGGTTTTTACCCCTACAACAATATATATATATATATATATATATATATATATATATATAATAAATATTAATTAATGTAACTTCACCTCCAAACAAGATTTTTTTCCACAAAACCGTCTACGATATAATAAATATATATATGTATGTATGTATATATAGTTAAAGCAAATTTTTAGCAGTATTTAAATGAAAAAAATGACATATAAACATGTAATTTATTTATGTCATGTAAGTGTATATACAAGATAAATATACTTGAGAAAAAAACCATATCACAGACGGTTCCATAATAGAACCGTCTGTGATAAGTCTCTTTATTAGTAGGAGCCCGGCCGCTAGGGTTTGCGCTCGCCCTAACTCGTGACTCCCCAGCGTCGCTAGGGTTTGCGCTCGCCCTAACTCGTCACTCCCTAGCGCATTTACTCTCGCCCGTTCCCCTCCCCACCTCGCCGCCGCCGCCCGACCCCGTCGCCGTCGCCGCAGGTTGTGGCACCACTTTGCACTGCAAAAGATCGTAAGATAGTCGTAGTGTCTTGTGCAGTGTCAGGGTCATGCCACAACTACGGTGACGCCGCCACCCCGCGTGTCGCCTGCGCCGCCATGGCTTGGTTCTCCTGCTCGGCCTCCTGCGCTCGGGCCCTGGCGGGGCTTTGCTTTTCCCATCCTCCCTCTATTCTCCTCTAGATCTGTTAGCTTAATGTCTTTTGTTGAGTTTGATTTTTATGCTTGAGCCTTAAGTTGTGTCCTGATGTTTGTGTGATTTATGCAAGGTGAAGGAGATGGATGAGGGTTGTGCTGGTGGTGGGAATTATTTGCCGTGGTTCTTGTTTGTCTTGAGTATCACCCTACCTTACTCTGTGATGTAATGATGTTAATAGTCTTATGCTGAAATTGAATTGATAATTAGTTCATATTAATAGTCCCCTTGCTCTGTGATGTAATGATGTTAATAGTCTTATGCTGAAATTGAATTGATAATTAGTTCATATTAATAGTCCCCTTGCTCTATGATGTAAACTGAGGGCTATTGGTGTATGTGCATTCTGTGCATCTTGCTTAGTTCATGCTATGGGTTCAGATTGACAAAAATGAACGGGGCAAAATGGTGGGTTTGGTTAATGCTCTTTGATGGGTACTAAGTTATTGATGCCGGTTCTTTGTGCTTGGTTAGCTTACATGGGATCGATGTGGTTCGGATGGGGCTTGGCTACAATTAAATTTTCATATTTGTGTCCCAGGTCAAGTTCTCCTCCCTTGCGTCCCAGGTACGTATACGTCCTACCATTCTATTCCTCATATCTTCTCTATAAAACCTCCAAGCGTTGGTACTTGTGCCTTTAAAGGCTTCATATATATAATATATATATATATATATATATATATATATATATATATATATATATATATATATATATATATATATATATATATATATATATATATTTATAGTCTGACCCTTTCGATTGGAGTCGTGAGGAGGATGAGGCAGTTGCCACGGGCAACCTCTCATCGAGCCCTTGCTGATTCAAGAAGTAGGGCTGCAAGGAAGGCGTGACATTACAATTACCACGGATGTCGTCGATAGGTAATTGGACTTGACATCAAGAAATGGTGGTTCTTGATACATGAAGCCAATGGTTGGTTCAGCGATACATGAAGCCACTTGGCTTCATATATCGACAACCGACCATTTCTTGATGTCGATCAATTACCTATCGATTTACATCTAGGGTAATTATATGTCCACGCCTCTCTTGCAGCCTCACTTCATGAATTTGCGAGGCTCGATGAGAGGTTACCCGTGGCAACTATCCTCCTCACTATCTATATATGATATATATATATATATATATATATATATATATATATATATATATATATATATATATATATATATATATATATATATATATACGGTTTTAAAGGCACAAGTAGCCATTGCTAGGATGTTTATTTATATATCACGAGCGGTTAGTGTTACGAACCGTGCATGATAAACATTATCACGAGCGGTTACGAACACGAACCGCTGCATGATATTTTTATCACGAGCGATTACGAACATGAACCGCCTGCATGATAGTCATATATCACAGATGGTTCCAACACGAACCGTGCGTGCTGATCATATATCACAAACAGCTTGAAGAGTTAATAACCGTGCAGCGATAGCATGCATCACGAGCGGTTGGCATGCTCGTGATGACCTCATGTCATCATCGACCCATAAACTCGACGGCTCACGAAACCGCTCGTGATGACGTTTTGAACCATCGTGAAGGCCTTTTACGTAGTAGTGATCAAACATAATTGAAGATGTAACATGAAGCCAATGGTTGGTTGCTGATACATGAAGCCACTTGGCTTCATATATCGACAACTTGACCATTCTTGATGTCGATCCAATTACCTATCGATGACATCTAGGGTAATTGTATGTCCACGCCTTCTCTTGCAGCCTCACTTCATGAATTTGCGGGGGCTCGATGAGAGGTTACCCGTGGCACCGTGTCATCCTCCTCACGACCCCAAAAGTGGTAGAGACTACAAATGATGTATAATATGATGTATATATATATATATATATATATATATATATAAGCCGGTTTTAAAGGCACAAGTAGCCATTGCTAGGATGTTTTATTTATATATCACAGGCGGTTAGGTATTACGAACAAATGCATGATAGATAATTATCACGAGCGGTTCTTAACACGCAAATGCAGCGATAGACATTATCACGAGCGGTTACGAACACGAACCGTGCATGATAGACATTATCACGAGCGATTACGAACATGAACCGTGTGTGATAGTCATATATCACAGATGGTTCCGAACACGAACCGTCTGTGCTAGTCATATATCACAAACAGTTCTGAGTTAATAACCGTCTGTGATAGCATGCATCACAGACGGTTCGAAAACCATCTGTGATGACCTCATGTCATCACTGACCCATAAACTCAGACGGCTCACGAAACCGTCTGTGATGACGTTTTTGAACCATCTGTGAAGGCCTTTTCTGTAGTAGTGATCAAACATAATTGAAGATGTAACTTGCCTTGCTTAATTAATTGTTGTTATGAAACGACGTAGAAATCTAGCTCTCCGAAGTCGTCGAAATCTATACGTGAAAACGAGCCAAATTCAAACAAAATTCAAAAAAAAAATCAAATAAACTCTAAATTAAATAATTGAGATTCTAGTAGATATATATTGAATTTATATGAATTTATAAATTTGAATCACTTAAATCGAAGCTCATATGAAGGAGAATAGGCTCTTGGAAGATTGAATTTCACATGAAATGATAGAATTGGAAATTCAGAAATTTATGGAATTATTTGTCTAAAGAAAAATAATTTATTGCGTTAGCATGACATCAGCAAGGGGATTTAATTTTCCAGCCGATTTATTTTTCTAAAGAAAAAGGAAATGAAGTCACTAACAGGTAGGCCCTGGTCTATGGACCAAGTCCACGAGAGCGCGCTGGTCCACAATGGACCAGGCGTGCGGAATAGTGCCACGTTCCACGCAAGTGCACATGTGGCGCTGACGATGATGGTGCAGCTGACATGGCGCACATGTGGTGGCCACGTGGCAGCCTCGTAGGCTCAGGACAGCGGTGGCGCACGGGAACCCAAGGTTCCGGCGAACGATGCCGTAGTGGTCAGAGGTGTGGTATGCATCATTGAGAGGAGAAGACGAGGAGTATGGTGGTCACCTCAGCGGCGGCTAGGCGCGGAAGGATGGCCGGTGGCGAGGAGAGAGGTGGAGGTGCAATTCGGTCGACGGCGGCGAGGCGATTCCAGTGATGAGGAGGAGAGCATGGGGTAGAACACGAAGAGGCAATGCCGATGGTGAGGACGATGATGGCGCAAAAGGTGGCGAAAGATCTTGAGGCCAGCGACGAGGAAAAGGGCGATTGCGACAAGGGGAAAGGAAGAGGGGAGATGAGATTTCAGCGGTGAGATGAGGGGGTAGAGGTGCACCCGGTGCACCTTTTTATAGGGCAAGGATAGGAGCAGGTGAGGAGATCAGGTGCAGTGAGAATTGCGGCGGTGGGTGCATGAATTTGATTGCGAGGGGGTTTGAATGCATTTGATTGCGCGAGAAAAGGGGGACACTACTACAAAACAGGCAATAGTAGACACCTCATCACAGACGGTTCAAAAGGAATCGTCTGTGTTGGTCTGTCGGGACTAGGTATTTGTAATGCCAGCCTATCACAAACGGTTCTTATTACGAACCGTCTGTGATAAGCACCTATCACAGACAGTTTTTTTAATAGAACCGTCTGCGATAATTCACAGACGATTCTTAAAAAGAGCTGTCTATGATAATCTCCGGTATCACAGACGGTTCTTATCAAAGACCGTCTATGAATTATCGCATATGGTTCTAGTAAAAATAAATGCAGGATAGTGCGTATCACGATGGTTAATAATAAGAACCATCTGTGATAGGTGGCATTACAAATACCGGTCCCGGCTGCACTTCCCACCCATTCCCATTTGAGCCACTCCTGGTCCTCCCCATTCTTGCCGATAGAGAGGAGAAGGAAGGGAGGGAAGGAGGAAGGGAGGAGAAGGAAAGGAGGAAGGGAGGAGAAAGAGAAGGAGAGGATTCTCGAGGGATATTTGGTATTTTCGTCGTGAGCTCCAAGGGTAACGATCTATAACTCTTTATGTTTGCTATAAGTTAATCGCTAATCAATTTAAGTATGTTTGGTCAATAGGAAGAGTACGTACTTGCGGTTTATTAATCTAATTTGACACTAATTTGTTATATGCATATGTAGCATAGATGGACAAAAATTGGATGTACAGTGTGAACCATGTGAGTCAAGAGTACATTAATAGCGTGTTTGCTTTTAGAAGAGTCGCCGAGCAAGATATGTTGAAGCAGGGGATAAAATTTATGTACTGTCCATGCATTGAATGCGGTAATCTGAAGATGTTTAATAACTCGGCGCAGATCGAAGCGCACTTGATTCGAAGGGGTTTCAAAAAAGGGTATACATGTTGGACCAGTCACGGTGAACAGCAGATTATACAAGAAGTTAATAATGATGACATCGCGGAGGAAGTTAACGATATGCCAGATGTGGACTGTGCTTTTGATGAGGTTGGGTCGCACGATGACAATCTGGATCAGATGCTACGCGATACAGAAGAGAACTACAATGAGAGAGAGTTTTGTAAATTCGAGGGCTTAATGGAGAACTCGATGAGGCCTTTATTCCCTAGCTGCAAGCCGGAATACACAAGGTTGTCGACCATGCTTGAACTGCTGAAATTGAAGGCAAGCAATGGTTGGTCCGACAAGAGTTTCACGGCGTTGTTAGGTCTCCTAGCGGACATCCTTCTAGAGGAAAACGTCTTGCCCATCACTACCTACCAAGCAAAGAAGGTTCTTTGTCCATTGGGAATGGAAGTAGAAAGAATACATGCATGTCTGAACGATTATATCCTCAGTCGTAAAGAGTATGCAGACATGCATGTATGTCCCGTGTGCAAAGCATCCCGATACAAGAGTAAGAATAGTAATAAGGTGAAGCAAGGACCTCCTGCCAAGATGTTGTGGTATTTTCCTATGATCCCACATTTGAAGCATTTATTTGCGAACCCAAAGGAGGCAAGATTGCTGAGTTGGCACTCAGAGGAGCGTAAGAAAGATAAAAAGCTAAGACACCCTGCTGATTTTGCCCAGTGGAGAAACTTCGATCGGAGCTTCGAAGAGTTCGGTGCGGAACCGAGGAACACAAGGTTAGAGTTGAGTACAGATGGAATGAATCCTTTCGGTAACATGAGCAGCTGACATAGCACCTGGCCCGTCAATCTATGTATGTACAACCTTCCTCCTTGGCTGTGTATAAAGCGGAAGTACATTTTGATGTCATTACTTATCCAAGGGCCGAAGCAACCTAGGAATGATATTGATATGTACCTAGCACCATTGCTGAAAGATCTTTTGACACTGTGGAACGTAGGGGTACAAGTATGGGATGCGTACAAACGAGAGAACTTCACTTTAAGCACCATGTTGTTCTGCACCATCAATGATTTTCTTGCCGTTGATAACCTGTCGGGGTTCAGTACAAAAGGAGCCAAAGCCTGTCCGTACTGCTTAGATGGTACGGAGAGTGTATGGCTGAACAACTCGTGCAAAACTGTGTATATGTGTCACCGTAGGTTCCTTCCCAGGATTCACCTATACCGCAAGATGAAGAATCAATTCGACAGAAATAAGGAGGACGGTTCAGCTCCAAGGGCTTTTAGAGGGAAAGAGATCTATGATATGGTTAAGGATATCGATGTTGTGCTTGGGAAGGGACGTAAATTAAGAACCCGTCAGAAGAGCATCTGGAAGAAGAGGTCAATTTTTTGGGACTTGCCTTATTGGGAGCACTTAGAAGTTCGCAAATTGTGACATGACAAGGATACGACATAAATGGGTACACATTTTATACAACAGCTCAAGATAGGAAGAGCACAGTCCAGAACAGCGGTGTCCGCATAGATGTGTTTCACGAGCAGTTCAATACCACCTGGCCACGTGGGTTGAACTCCTACTATGGGTTCATAGAGGAGATTTGGGAGCTCGACTACGTACTTTTCAAGATCCCCCTGTTTCGATGCCATTGGGTTAAACTTCCGCAAGGGGTGAAGGTCGACAAGTATAGCGTCACTACTATAGACCTCAAACGTGTCGGATACAAGGACGAACCTGTTCAAGTTTTTATGTAACAGACCTGGCAAATAAGAACCGACATGTAGTTCTTTATGGAAAAAGAAGGATTGTCGGAGTTGAGAATGTCGTGGATGAGGAAGAGTACAATCAAATTGACAAGTTGCCTCCTTTCGGAGACGACATCAGGCTCGAGGAAGAACCCAATGAGGAAGCTAGCTATATGCGTGTCGATCATCATGAAGGGCTATATTTTAATTAAGAATTTACTCCATTGTAATTTATTCCATAACGTGAGACATGTCAATGTGGACTTGCCATGTGTTATGGACAAGAAAGGAGTCTGATTTTGGTGCTCGAGAGGATGGGGTGGCTGTCTGAAGGGATACGGGTAGGCTACGACAGCAACAATTCAAAATTTCTACCGCGTAAACCAGAAGCCAAGCAAGTAGATGATCACGATCGTTACCACTATCTGGCGTGAAGCGGCGGAAGAAGCGTCGGAGCAGCCTGGTCCGACGAAGAGCGCATCGATGTACTGGTCGTAGTCGATCGTCCAACGTCAAGCACGTTGATGCAGTGGTCGTAATCGATTGTCTAGCATCCTCGCGAGTCGATCGTCTCCTCCAGCACCTCTGCAGTTCCTTGCGAAGATCACGGATCGTCCTCAAGTGCAACAATGTAGAAGTGCCTCTATGATATCCACACGTCCAGGGAAGGAACAACCGTACGCCGGTGTGCTAGTACCAAGTCGCACGGCAAGGCTCTCAAGAAGATGGCAGCTAGGGTTTCGGGAGAGCAACTTACGTCAACTCTTCTTTTCCCAATAGCCTCATGCATCTCCTTATATAGTGCCCGTGACGGATCCTATCCGAACACGCTTTACGAATCGTATCCGTACTGGTTTGTTCCAACCCGTTAAGTGTGTGACTCGTTAGGTTCATGCGTAGTTCAGTTGTGACTCGGAAACCCTTTTCGACCACGAGTCATAGCGGTTCCTAGCAGGACATAACGATTCCCGAATACACACAAATTATATCGGACGAACCTTAATGCAATATGATCTACGACCAGGTCCTCATCACTTATGACCAGGTCCTATCTCTATACGACCAGTTTGTATTTGGTCATGACCAGCTCGTAACTTCTTACGACTTGGTTTTGACCACTCTGTGATTACGTTCGACCAGTCTACGACCAGCTCGTATCTCCATCGACACCAAATTCGAATCGGTCGAACTAAGTGACCTACTCATGTATTCTCCCTTTGCCTCACGATATCTGGTTGAACTCCAGGTGAGATGTTGTGTCATCCATGGACTGTTCAATACTTTTTCGATCGAGTATCGGATAACCTTACGTGGTCGAACTCTTCGACCACTAGTGGCATGACCATGCACTTTATTTATCCGACCACTTTGAGGGGCCCAGAGATATCTCTCCTGCTATGTTAGGAGGGGCAAATCCCATATCCGACCAGTCACATCCCTCTGCATGTTTTATAGCATACCCGAAAGCTACCTTTATAACTACCCGATTCATTTAGTAGCATTTGGCAACCCCTAAGAGTGCTATTACACATGTAGGAAACCATTCTGATCTCAGGTCTAAGGATTATACATCATCATTGCTTGAGACCAACTAATGACACACAGAATCATAACAATCTCAATAGTGTCTCAAGGTGGGTCTTATCCAACACCATATTCTCTAACATGTGTCCACATTATCGATTCGATATCTCTATATCTATGACTGGTGAAACATGGTCATCAATCAATACATGTGCTGGTCGTAGAGTCACTAGTGCTCCGACCAGTGACTTTCGACCAAGGATATCTTTTAGAGCGACTGTAATACCCCGAATATCAAATAGAGAGAATATTATTCGTGAGAGGGAATTTATTCAATTTCGAATTTCTCCTAACAAAGAAAGTATCCAACAGCGGTTATGTAATATCCTGTTTAACATTAGAGAATTAATTGAAATGAGAAAGATATTTAACAAGAATTAAAAAGAGAAATCAGATTTTTAGAGGAGAAATAATCTTGGGCCTTCGGCCCACGTTGTTTGGCCCAAGTGGGAAGTTGGTTTAAGAAGGGGGCAACCAAACCCTAGGCACTTTTACTGTTGCATGGGTACTGTAGCACCGCCGCCACTGTAGCACGGTGCTACTGTAGCACGCCCCTCCCCTCCGGTGCTTCTCCATTGTTGCCGGCCATAAGGAAGAGGAAGGGGAGGGAAGAAGAGAGGAGAGGAAGAAGAAGAAGGTGGGGGTGATCTTCGCGAGGACTTCGCGAAGGTTTCAGCGGCATCTCGCATCGTTCTTGTGGGTAAATTCGTGATCCCAATTAGTTTTCATAGATAATTCGTATGCGATTTGTATTCATTAGATGTTCTGAGATTTCTGTAGTAGATCGGTTAAATCTGTCTTCCTGTTGACGTGCGGTTTTCGGTTAGATCCGAGCAGATTCAGGGATTAGTGTCTCCTGGAGATAGATGGGAATTTTCGTTATCTTTCCAGAAAGTTATAATTCATAATTTTTGGATAAACGGTTAATTAGTTATGAATTTCGCAAGACAGAGTGCTAAATCAGTCTCAAGACTTGTGCAGCGAACATAGATCTGTAAATTTGATATGGGAGACGGCCAAATTGGATCAGTTAGTCTCCTTGAGAGTTGTAGGTATTTTCATTATAATTCCAGAAATGTAAATTTCATAATTTTTTGATTTCTAGATCAAAAGTTACGAATTTTAGAAGCTCAGGCTGTAATCTGCCTCTCTGTTGTGGACAGAAGAGTTTTACTTGACTATTTACAACATTTGTTGCACAATAGAAATATTTGAGATAATTTTATTAAGATATTTGGTTTCCTTTAGTTTCCAGAGAGTATTAGAACAATGTGTTTGGTTGAGCCAAACAAAAGTTATGGAATTCACAAGTTAGTAGTACCGGAGATGGCAGATCGGTCTTCGGGATTAAAAACAAAGACTTAGATGAACTATTTTGATCTTTTGGTCACCTGAGAAGTTGTAGCTAGGCTTGTGTATGTTCTAGGAAAATTGGATTCATGGATTTTGGAGTTTTTACTCAAAAGTTAAGAATTTTTCCTTAACAGCTGTTCATTTGGACAGATTTGAGAATTTGAGAGAGTTTTGATTAATTATTGGGATTGCGTTTAGGGACGCTTGTTCTCTTTCTGTTTCATTGCATTGCTGTACACTTTTGGTTGGTGTACTTAGTATATTGTTTTACGGCTGCCAGGTGGTGGTGAACCCCGGGGCTAGAGCTTTCTATCGTTGACTTCCGAATCACGGTTGAGGCAAGTACAATTGATTTGTCTTGTTTGTTCCACTTGATTGATGAATATGAAATGGGTAATTTCGGTATTCCTTGTTTCCCTTCATAGTTGATATACCATGATTCTTCAATAATAAGACTACGTTCCTTACATTCATTCGTTCCTTCGCTCCTGTTCACCCACGGAGTGGTAGTGAAGTCCCATTATTCCAATATGGGCAAGTACATTGTGTGATGTCTTCTAGCGTCGATTATTCATAATGTTTTATGTTCATGCCATGACTGAGTACTATGGTATGTGAGTAGGTTTCGTTGACTTCTACTTCGTTTCATGTATGTGAATCATGCTTCTTGAGTTTTCTTCTTACAAATTCATATATATTCATTCATTCATTCATGGTTCATGTTTCACCCACAGGAGTGGGATGTAAAGACCCATCAATTCCAGTATGAGCACGTAAGACCCACCATTCCAATGTGGGCGTTTGGGACACCCGTGTGAAACGTTCTTCATACGGGACTTGGATCCGCATTTTGTTAAATGCGGGCTTAGGTGAACACCGACGGGTGTGTCACCACTATACCGTATATGCATGTGTGTAGTCCCTTCATTTCATTTAATTCATTCATTCCATTCATTCAAATATTAGCTCGTGATTTATTCATATTCTTCAATGATGTTGTCATGATCATGTTTGTTGTATGTCCCATTTATTTTACATACTTCTTTGAGTCTCGGACTCATTCTTACGTTGTTTGTTTTTTAGGTGATCATTGATGTTGGCTCTATTGGGAGGGAGTAGACACGCTTACTCATTCACTTCACCTTAATCAAGTCCAAGATTACGATTTAGTTCTATTTTTCATTTGTTAGTGATGAACTGTAATAATTAAATTTAGATGGAGTTGATAACCCTCTCTATGTTATGGTTGATTAAGTATTGCTTGTGATCTTCGATCACCCCTCGTTATACTTGCTTGAATTCAGAATATTTTCATGCCACAGTTCTATTAAATAGTGATCTCTTCATGTCATTGGATGATATTATTCAAATTCTTCTGCATTATGGTTGTGTGTTAGATGATTTAGGTGACATCTTGGCTTCCGAATAGCTAGGGTGTTACAGCGACATCATCATAAGTTAAAAGAGCTTCACCGACAAGTCACATACTCGTTAATCTTCATAACTGATGATTCATTCAAGGAACAAGATAACATATTATCAAATATTGTGAACATAATGAAATATAATCATCTCTATGATTGCCTCTAGGGCATATTTCCAACACTGTCCAGGGAGGGAGTCTGGTTTCTAACAAAGTCTTTGTAATCGAAGAGGAAGTGGAGGATCAACTGTTACGCCGGGTGGCTATCATCTTGGGTTGGAGGTATGGCGTAGGAACCTACCGTTCGTTGGTGGTGGTGGAAATTTGTCGGTCGAGGCGAGATAGGAGGGGATTTTGCTAGGAGAGCATGTTGATGATTTAGGGTGTGTAGCCGGTTCGGTTCTTTCAACCAGAATGTCCAGAGCTGATTTCTCGGTTGCTGTTGGTGGGTTCCAGGTTAAGCCGTTAGTAGCTGGAGTTGGGTTCCAGGTTGAACAGATGGCATCTGGTGGTGGGTTCCAAGATGAACCGGTGGTGACCGAGGAAACTAAGTTGGGGCAATTCAGTAGTGCAGCGCCAATCAAGATTGCAAGTAAAGTTGTGTCCCTTAGTGCTGAGGTGGATTTAACTCCTCAGTTGGGTGAATTTTGGGACGGACGGGCCGATGTAGTGACTAAGCGGGGGATGGGGGAGCTTGAGGGTCAAGTGAATGGTAAGGCTTCTCAGGGCTCCAATTCAAAGGGGGTTTGTCGTTCGGTGATCATCCATCAAGTGGTTGATGCGGGGGAGCCTAGGCAAAGTGAGCGCATAAACAAGAAGAATTTTGGGGATGATGACCTGGTTCAAAAGGCTAAGCGTCAGGTGTAAATTCGTAATCTTGAACTAGATTCAAGTAAGTCTGATAATAACCTTTCCTTTATGTCGTTTTCTGATGAGCAAATTATTGACAAAGTTTCTAGCATTGGAATTTCTTTAGGGGCTGATGGGGTAGAGATTGCTAGTTCTATTCACAATATTAAGAATATTGAATATGGAAGAATAAAAAAGAAAGGTTGTGTAGATGTTAAGGTGTCGGAGAATGAGGATTACAACGAGTTCTCAGTCCTTAATCATTTATGTAGTGATGTAGATATTGATGCTTTGGAAGATGACTTGTCTAGTTTTACTCTGGTCACTAATAAAAAGAGATCATCTGGAAAGAAGAAAGGAAAAAGTCCTCTTCTTAGGTCAATCAAACTAAAGTCAAGATGAAAGGTCTTTTTTGGAATAGCAGAGGTCTAGGTGACTTGGCTAAGCATCATTTTATTTGTGAAGTGGTTAAAGAGCATCATTTAGATTTTGTGACCATTCTTGAAACTGTTAAAAAAGATTTCTCAATGGCTAGTCTTAATCATCTTTGTGATGGACGAGATTTTTTGAGGCACTATTCTTGTTGGGACCCAAAAATACAATTATGGACCCTCTGTGTATAATGCACTAGTCTAGGATCACGCTAGTGCACACAGTGTCAACAAAGATGGATATCGATCCACACAAGCGAATAATAACATAAACGAATAATTTGATTAATAAATAAGGGTTTGACCTTACGGTCGAGTTTACATTTATTAAGCCACGCAGGCTAACAGAGAAATAAAGCGGCGAAATGTAAAGCGGTGGCGGCATCCCATCAATTCACCACAGAACCGATCGATCAAGACCCTACGATCAAGCACCTTCGATGAACTTCTCCTCGAATGCGGGCGACTCCTCCTCCTCTTCTGCTTGATTTATTAAAGCAAGCATGAGTACACAACCGTACTCGCAAGTCACACCACATAAATGCAATTATACATGTAGGCTTATTCCAAAGGAATGGCAATCTATTGTTCTTTTGCAGAAATGCAATATTTGCAATTGAATACGAATAATAGATTGAAAGCATAATTTAAAACGAATAGACAATAATAATTTAACAGTTTGATTTCACAAAGACACATAGCCTAAACAGATTATTCACATAGCCATATGATTTAGATCACACAGCTCCCTTCCCACACAGTTTATGAAGATCTACCCCTCGTGTGAAATCCCCGAGCATGTCCATGACCGTGGACGCGGCTATTCGAATAGATTGTTTAACACTTTGCAGAGGTTGTACACTTTACCCACAAGATACAACTAGTGTTGCAAGCACTAATCATAACAAAACTTTTCAGAAACTTCATCTCAAGTATTAATACTCCAAGTGTGCTTTGTCGTCATACCAACCCTAACATAGTGCTTTGGCATAACACACATCGTTGGACAGGGAAGCGGTGAACCGTCCCGCGATGTGACTACCTAGTAGCACACACCTCCACTCATCACTGAGTACTTAACCTACAACCTGAATAATCAATATCGAGAATCCATAACTTACTAAGTTAGGCCCGTCCCATAACAGGCATGTGGTCGTACAGTGAGGCTCAGTTCAATGGCGCACAAAGTTAAGTCCTTAATTGACCAAGGCAAGACTTCCAAATTCTAACTAAGGCACATGGATTAATATTCTTATTTCACAAAGCCACCATGTCACACAGTTTCCACCACTTTCCTCGGTCTAAACCTTTTACCACCCAGTTGGTTAAGTGCAACACATGCCATAATAGCACATAGTACACACAGATTATCACAAAGTTCCATAGTCACTTAGTCAAGTTGATAATTGCAACTTTACATGAATAGATGATTCGTGGCATGTCTAAGCAATCTAATCACATCTAACCAACCCACGTTGGTGCTACAATATTACCAACTAAAATACCAACTAGGGTGACAAAGGATTAAGACATAGCAATTATACAAGGAAGGTATAACAATTTGGATTTAATAGCTATACCCAAAAGCATTTAAATAATTACTTGAATTAGATGCAATAATTTGAAATAAAATAACATTTAGAAAACTGGGATTCAATCATGGTCAAAGGTATGACTTGCCTTGGAAAAAGTCTAGAAATTGATCTTGGTCTTGAAATGCTCCTTCTTCTTCAAACCTTCCCGAAGTATCGACGTCTACTCGTAAACGAAGCAAACAAAAAATAAATAAATAATAGAGGCAAAAAAAACTCCAAAAATTAAATAAAAATCTCCAATAAATAGATCTTGAATTTTTATGAATTTAGAAATTTGATTGGACTGATTTGGAGTTCGGATGCAAAAGATATGGGCTTTGGAAGTTTGAATCTAAAGAAAAACCTATTTTCAGAATAATCCGAATTATTTCTTAAAAGAAAAATCAGAATATTGCGCAACGCTGACGTCAGCGAAGGGTTTTGACCGCACAGTGCTCCACCTGATACGTGGGTCCCACATGTAAGTGGCTGGGTGCACCGTGGACTAAGTCCATGCGGGGACTCGGGATCTGGACTAGGTTGGTGTGGCGTACTCGCGCATGTGGTGGCCGAGTTGGCGCCGTGGTACGACACGCATGCTTGAGGGTGAGGTGGCGATTCTGTGACGCCACGTCGAGACCAACGGCATCGGTTCACGGTGAAACTTCTGGACGGCGACGATAATGGCGATTGGCGGCGCGGGACTCGCAACGGACGCGCGCATTGTGTAGGTGATGCTATTGCACACCTGGTGGTACTGGAGTTGGCACAGAGAGTCGACGGTGGAGGCCAGAATCGGCGCCGAAGCGGATGAGGACGATCGGTTGTTGTCGGGGATGACCACCGGAGACGTCCTGGAGCAGCGAAGGGGCGCCCGAGGTTGCGGCTGCGACGAGGAAGGTGACGGCGAAGACCACCGGGACGGGGCACGATCGACGGTGGTGGAATTCAAAGAATTGGGCTGTTGCTCAAAAACCCTAAACTCCAAATTGAGGCGGCTCGAGGGCGAACAGGGTGAAGTGGATGGCGGCTCTGGCTTACGGAGACGCTGGTGATCCCTGGGGCCTATTTATAGGGTCAGGGTGTGTACGGGGAGGCGGGTTCGCGGCGGAGATCAAACTACCCGAAATGAGCACGCGAGGAAACGGGGATAGAGATGATTTCAAAGTTCGAATTTGAACCGAGGCGGTGCGGGAGAGATAAGGCTTCTAGAAGGGATCATCCGCGCACAAAATCGGGGCTGTTTCCCTTTTTGTCGGACGAGCTCACGAAGGAATCCATGGCGGACGCGAGGAGAACGAAGGTGTGGCGGAGATGACGACTTCGGCGGCCCCACCTGGCGGAGACATGAATGCGCGGGCCCACGCGTCAGGGAGACGGGCGAACGCATGCGCGTGTGGTTGACAGGCTGGTGACGCGCGAAGATGGGCCGTAGAATTTTGGGTCGGAAGCAATAGGAACGGGCCGAAGAGAAGGATTCGGCCCAAAGCCAAAATGGAGATTTTAATTAGCTTTTCTATTTTAGAAAATACTGAGAATTCAAGTAAGCAATAGAAATTAGCAAATGAACTTGGAAAAGTTCTAGAAAAATCTAAAAAATATATCCAAGCACATAGAATCCAAATAAAATAGTTTTGACCATTGTTCATTTTGACTTTAGTCATATTAAATTGTTTTGTTACTCAAAGTCCATATTTAAGCTTTTGAATTAAATTCAAATAAATCCAAATGGTGGGTTTTCTCTCTACTAGCTATTTAAAGGATTTTTAAAGCTCAGAAAATTGGGATGTCACAATTCTCCTCCACAAGGTCGGTCTGGGGGGTATTCTTCTTGGGGTGGATCTTCGGGTCTTTGATGTTGGGTCTATTGATGTTGGTGATTTTTATGTAAAGTTTCATTTAAAAAATAGAGAGGATGATTTCTAGTGGGTTCTAGTGGCTGTTTACGGTGCAGCTCAACCTTAGTTCAAGGAGAAGTTCCTTAATGAACTTGTTCATGCCTGTAGGAAAGAGCCTTTTCCTATTTTAATTGGAGGTGATTTTAATATCATCAGGCATTCGATTGAAAAAAATAATAATAACATAGACTTTAGATGACCTTTTTTCTTTAATGCTGTGATTAATAATTTGGATTTAAGAGAAGTAGCTTTATCTGGTAGGCAGATAACTTGGGCCAATTCGTTAGAAAACCCAACTTTCGAGAAGCTAGATAGAGTTTTAATGAGTACGGATTGGGAACAGAAGTTTTCTTTGGTCTTAGTTGTTGCTCTTGAAAGGTCTTTATCTTATCACACTCCGTTGCTGTTAAATACGAAAGAGGCTCCCTATAGAGGTAATCAACCTTTATTTAAGTTTGAATTAGGCTGGTTGGGTAGGGAGGGGTTTAGAGAAATGGTAGTGGAGGTGTGGAGTAAGATGAATAGAGGTCAGTCAGCCTTACATAGCTGGCAGTGTAAGGTTAGATCTCTTAGACGTTATCTTTGGGGTTGAGCTAAAAGTACCAGCGGGATGTATAAAAAGGAAAAGATAGAACTTAACTTGTTAATTGATAAGCTTGATAAAAAGGCTGAGTTTTTGAGGTTGTCTAATCAAGAACTCAATCTTAAAATACTGCTAATGAGAGATTGGCTCAACTGTTAAGAGAAGAAGAAATTAAATGGTGTCAACGGGCCAAAGCGAAATTTTTGTTGGAGGGTGATAGGAATACACGTTATTATCATTTGATTACAAATGGGAAGCATAGAAGACAAAAAAAAATTTCAACTCGAACAAGAGGAAGGAATTATTCGGGGTGATGTACAATTAAAAAAGTATATCACCAATTATTATAAAGATTTGTTTGGGCCAGCAGAAGTAAATCATTTAACTATGATTGAGGCTTTTACAGATGATATGTCTCAAATATCGGATGAGGAAAACAATCTTCTTATCGTGCCTTTTGCTGAAAAGGAGGTGAAAGAAGCCGTTTTTCAAATGGATCATAACAAAGCAGTTGGGCTAGATGGTTTTCCAACTGAGTTTTATCAGGTGTTTTGGGAAGTTATTAAAAATGATTTGATGGACTTGTTTCATGCTTTTCATGGTTGCTCCCTGTCTCTTTTTTAGCTTAAATTTTGGGATTATTACATTGCTTCCTAAAAAAGCTGATGCTAAGCAAATACATCAATATAAGCCTATCTGTATGCTTAATGTTTGTTTTAAAATTTTTACTAAAGTAGTTACTAATAGGCTTATGAGAGTAGCTCAAAAGGTTGTTCATCCTTCCCAGTCTGCGTTCATGTAGGGGAGATTTATTCTTGATGGAGTAGTTATACTCCATGAAACCATTCATGAGCTTCATAAACAGAATTTGGATGGAATTGTTTTCAAGGTTGATTTTGAGAAAGCCTATGACAAAGTAAAATGGCCGTTTTTACTACAAACTTTGAGGATGAAAGGCTTTTCACCTAAGTGGTGTTCCTGGGTGGAAAGTATGATCAAGGGAGGGAGTGTTGGGATAAAAGTAAATGATGATCTTGGTGATTTTTTTTTTAAAACTCATAAGGGTCTTAGGCTAGGTGATCCTTTGTCTCCTATTCTTTTTAATCTTGTTGCGGATATGCTTGCCATCTTTATTTTAAGAGCTAAAGAAGTTGGTCTTTTAACAGGAGTAGTTCATCACTTGATTGATAATGGGTTGTCAATATTATAGTATGCTGATGACACGATCCCCTTTTTAAATAATGATTTGGAACAAGCTAAAAATATTAAACTTATTTTATGTGCCTTTGAACATTTATCTGGGTTAAAGATTAATTTTCATAAGAATGAGATTTTCTGTTTTGGTGCTGCCAAAGATGACGAACTGCAATATACGCAGTTATTTGGTTCTGAAGTGGGTGTGTTTCCTTTTAGGTACTTAGGTATTCCCATCCACTTTAGAAAGTTAAGGAATAGTGATTGGAAAGGGGTTGAAGAGCAAGTTGACAAAAAGCTTAGTAGTTGGAAAGGAAAAAATTTGTTGATTGGTGGTCGCTTGGTGCTTATTAACTCAGTGCTAAGTAATTTACCTATGTTTATGTTTTCATTTTTCGAGGTTCCTAGAGAGGTTCTCAAAAGACTAGATTTTTATCGATCTAGATTTTTCTGGCAGAGTGACAGTTATAAGCCTAAATATAGGCTTGCAAAGTGGAGTTTAGTGTGTTCTCCCAAAGAGCTTGGAGGTCTAGGTGTTCAGAACTTAGACACAAAAAATAAAAGCTTATTAGGGAAGTGGTTGTTTAAGTTTCTTAATGAAAAAGGCGTGTGGCAATCTTTGCTAACAAAGAAATATTTGGGTGAGAAGAGTCTTTCACAGGTGGTTACTAAACCTGGGACTTCTCGGTTTTGGTCGAGGTTTATGAAAATTAAAGATCAGTTTTTTCGCTATGGGTCATTCCAGGTTAAGAACGGAATGCAAACTAGGTTTTGGGAAGATATTTGGGTGGGGAAATTCTCTGTTGCAAAGGCAATTTCCAATGCTTTACAATGTAGTAAGGAGAAAGGACGATTTAGTGGCAAATGTTTTGAGATCGAATCCCTTAAATATTTCTTTTCTAAGACCTATTGTTGGGCCTAAATTACTTGCTTGGACAGAGCTACTGTTGAAAATTTCTAATGTTCAAATAGGCATGCAAAAGGATGTTTTCAGATGGCATTTAAATAAGTCTGGTCTTTTTTCGGTGTAGTCTTTTTATGCGGCACTTATAGGCAACGTTCAAACACCCATTAGGAATTGGTTTTGGTTTATTAAAATTCCATTAAAAGTAAAAATATTCCTGTAGTATCTCAAAAAAGGGATTGTGTTAACTAAAGACAACCTGCTTAAAAGGAATTGGAGAGGAAGCACAAAATGTTGTTTCTGTATTAAAGAGGAAACTATTCAGCATCTTTTCTTTGAGTGCCCCTTTGCACGTCTTGCATGGTGGGTTGTGCAATGTGCGTTTAATTTAGTTCCTCCAGTGAGTATGGATAACATGTTTGGGAATTGGTTAAATGGTTTTCCAAAAGTGCTAAAGTCGCAACTCCTGGTGGGAGTTAGTGCCTTATGTTGGTCTATTTGGCTATGTCGAAATGATGTTGTTTTTGACAACAAAAATATAACTAATCCTTTGTAGGTTATCTTATTGAGTGGATATTGGCTGAATGCTTGGGCAAACCTGCAGAAATCAGACTTGAAGGAGTCCATGTTGGAGGGAAACCAAAGGTTGGAGTTTGTGGTGAAGCAACTCCTCAATTTGCATGGGTGGAGGCTTAGTTATAGGATTTTCAATAATTGAATTGAAGTTTCAATTGCCTTTTGGTTGTAAGGCTACAAGCCATTTTTATATCGGGATTTGTGTGTTACTTTAGACTCTTAATAAATGGGCTGTGTGCATCATTGATGCAGAGGCCGGGGGAGATTTTTCTCTTCCATTATCTAAAAAAAATGGACTTGTAATATCTTATATATTTTGATGTCAACGTGGGATTGTCATGTGTTATGGATTTGTCATCTTTGATTTTGATATCAATGTGGACTTCATTGTAATGTGGAATGATAATATTATAAACTTGTAATAAATAGACGATAAAAAAGACCATATCCTTTTTACATCACAGACGATAAAAAAGGATTAGCGATACTATCTTAGCCTTCAAATCTTCGTAAGCCTTCTCGCTCGGCCGTGGTGGCGGGATCGTATCGTCGATCAAACACCTCCACCTGTGACCTTGCACGCTCGATTCGCGCTTGTAGCTGTTCGGACTCCGAAACCAAGCCCTATATAGCCTAGAGGCCATCAACCCTGGTCTCCTCCATCTCGGTGAGGTCGACTCGCTCTCCTACAATTCAGATGTTGTCCTCGACTCTCCGGGCTGCATCCTTGGTGCAAACCAAGTAGTTCCATAGGACGATCTCCACGATGAGGTTTACTCGCTGGATGCCGCAGACCCTCGCATTGGTCCGTCTGAGGAGGAGCTCCAGTCGACAAATGATGGCCGCTATGGTCTCCAGTAGATCGGAGGGCCTACAACGGATGACATTACGAACAGAAGGCTTGTCTACAACTTGGGCCAGGTTGTGAAAAGAGAGGTGTGAGTAAACAAGCACAATGTAGGCCAATACAGCCGGCATGAGAGGGGAAGCCATTTGGAGTTTGTGGAGAAATGGGATCAAAGAGGTTCGTGAAAATCCCTTTCAGAAGGGGATATCTATTTATAAAACAAGTATTAAAGCCGGAGCGGGAGACGAAGAGATACTTTGGGAGCCATAGCGACGTTGGTGCGATCGTGAGACAAAGATACACATGCATTGCACGGGAAAATGAAGAGACTTGTCACCAGGTTCATGTGGATATGAATTTTCATCAGGTTATCACAGACGGTTCTATTATAGAACCGTCTATGATAAGGAATCACAGATGGTTCCATAATAGAACCGTCTGTGATAACCTCATATCACAAACGGTTCCATAATAGAACCATCTATGATATCCCTTCATAACCCTAGGGCTCGCCCATTCACCTCCCTAGTGCCCTTAGCCCCTTAAGCTCTCGACGGTTCCCTAAGCTGTCGCTCGTTCGCCTCCTCTAGGGTTCGCTCGTTCACCTCCCCTTAAGCCCCGACACCATTGCCTCCGACCTCGACGTCGTCGCCCCCAACATCGACGACGCCGCCGTCCTCGACATCGACGACGCAGTCGCCGCCTCGACGAGCGGCCTCCTCCCCGTGTCGGCGTCCTCCCTCTGCCGGCCTCCTCCCTGCACCGTCCTCCTCCCCGTGTTGGCCTCCTCCCCTGCATCGGCCTCCTCCCCACACCGACCTCCTCCCCACACCGGCCTACTCCCCTGCACTGGCCTCCTCCTCGCAGCCCCCTCCCCTGCACCGGATTCCTCCCCCACGCCGTCCTCCTCCCCGCGTCGGCCTCCTCCCTTGCACCGGCCTCCTCCCCTGCACCGGCCTCCTCCTTGCACTGTGAGTATTGCAACCTTTCTTGTAGTTTTAGCTTCTTATTTTGCTTTACTACATTGATTCCATGTATGCTTTGTTTGAGGTTCTTGTGCGGCAATCCTCTATGTGAGTATTCCTATATTACTTTTGTGCATCACTTTGGCTATATACTTATGTGCTGGATTGGCTTCAAATTCTGAAATGATATTGTGATTATCTTGATATCATTGCTCTGTTCTGATGGTTAGGGTTTCGGTCTCTGCTCCATTTCTTCAGTGGGCATCCTTTAAATTCTTGCCTAATCCAAAAGGTGCTAATATGACCAAAAGATCACTGTCAAACACGATGTAGATTATGGAATGTTTTTAATAATATATTTTTATTCAGAATTACATAAATAATATTACCTTTTTTTTGTCAGAAATAATCATCAGTCGCCGTACCATTGGGCGACTGGCCATAGTCGCCCAACCACAGAGCGCCTAGCATTAGAGTCGCCTGGTAGTTGAGCGACTTTACTAAGTCACCCATTGGTTGAGCGACTTACTTAAAGTCGCCCTACCACTGGGCGATTTGAAGTAGTAGATCTGTTATTTCATAAATCCGATTGGAATAATGTGGGAATAAATGTTACATTTTGTAGATATTACATTTAGGAAATCCTGTTGTAGGATGTTATTTTTTTTGGAAATAAAAGGGTGGTGACAAGTTTGGTTGGCCCGTTTGTGATTTTCGTAGAATCTGAAGGGTATGAAATTTGTGAGACTCGCAATAATATTTTGTGATCATCGTATGTTGTTCTAGTGCGCTAAATTTATGAAGAATTTTGTGAGGACGATAGAGGTAGCAATAATTCGTAAGTACGAAGGTAAGTGATATTGCGATGCGCTAGGAAATTCATACACGGTGAACTTTGGAGAAATGGTGCAACGATAACAATACGAAATTTGATCCAACAAAGGGTTATATGGCAAGCATGCCTTTAGGGAATTAGAAATACATGGACATATGGATGAAGAGGGTCGGACTACTGCGTGGACCAAGGCTATTTGCCCTTCCTTGCGAGCTCGGCGTTGTACTCCTCGCCGGCCGCCTTGGCCTCGGCCGCCAATTCCCTCTTTTTCTCGTGCTCCCTCTCGTGAGCCTTGCGCTCCCTGCGCCTGCATGCCTCTAGATGGGCCTGCGTCTTCCGCCGGATACGCTCATTATGCTCTTCGGTGCGGCGCTCCTCCCCCCTCCTCTCGCGGTCCCTGTTGGCATACCACTCATCGTAGTCGAGAGTCCACTGGTCGTGTGGGTGGATCTCTTGGTCGATTCACTTGCGATAGCCACATAGCGGACCCGGGGACTGCGGGTAGACGGGAGAGGTTGTTAGTACAGACTTTGAAAGAGAAATGGTAGGTGAACATACTGCTACCTGTCCTTACCAGCTGTCGATAGCATCTTGTGTCCCAACGGTGGTTGGGATAGTCGCTGGAGTAGTTCACGCAACCCCAGTAACGCATACCCAGGCTTAGCCGGTGCTTGGAGTTGAAGAACTTGCATCTATCCCTGCACCAACAGATGGGTGGCGTCTCCCCCTCGGGCGGGTGTTACGGCGAACGCTCGGTTGGGATGTTGTGGTAGGGGTTGTTGCTACGGGGGGCAGCGTCATTGAGAGGAAGTGGCCTCCTGGCACGCTCCCTTTATTCCTCCTGGGCCGCATACCCCTTTGCATTTTGCGGACCTCCTCCTAGTGCTTGTCCATCTGAGCGAGATTATGTTGAAATCTGCATGCAGGAGAACCCGGCGTGGAAGGAGTAGTACTTATATGCCGAGCCGGCGCTGCATATGCGACTGAATTGTAATTTAGTTGAAGGCAATTCGCGTCCGCGAGGCAGCGGCTCTGAGGAGACTCGTTGGGTCACGTCGTCCTAAAAAGCTGACTCGTCGGGTCACATTGTCCTTAAAAGATGACTCGTCGGGTCACGTCATCCTAAAAGGCTGCCTCGTCGGGTCATGTCGTCTTGAAAGGCTACCTTGTCGGGTCATGTCGTCCTAAAAGGCTACCTCGTCGGGTCACATCGTCTTGAAAAGCTGCCTCATCAGGTCACATCGTCCTAAAAAGCTGTCTCGTCGGGTCACGCCCTACTTTGTAGAGAGTGGTCACGTGGTGCACTACCGAGCGAGGTCACGTCGTGCATTGCAATTAAGACGAGAGATTGACACTTCAAATAAAGTTAAAATTTGCAATTACGATACAATTAGTTTCATAGTGCTTACAACAAGCAAAGTACTGACTGAAGTACAAGTTATAACATGCTAAAGTACAAGTCGGTGTTCCTACGTATCGGCAGGCGCCTTGCAAGTTCTCATAGTGTGGCCTTCCCGGTGGCAACGGCCGCAACATATACCCGCTGCTCCAGCTTCCCCTTCATCCATATCGTTCCTAATGCGACTACTCTGCCGACTGCCCTTCCCCCCTTCAACAGGTCTAGATCCGAAATCCAAGTCCTCTGTGCAATATCCAATGTGGCGAAGTTTCCCACAACCCTGAAGCCTCTTAGCTCGCCGCACCATGCCTGCTGCACTCTCTCCTTCATGAAGTACTCTGATATGATGTTCGATGGGTCCATGTGGATGGTCTCACACGCGGTGAGGACATGAGAGCATGACTTGTGAAGGAGACTTAGCTTGTTGCATGTGCAGCTAGGTTCATTCACATGGTCTCCTAGGCATAACTCGTGGGTAACAAGAGACTGAGCCGTCCCAAATCCGGCTTTGTCTCGAAGGACCACATTGAATCGATGCTCCGTATTGCCCAACGAAGACTGTGTCCGACTGAGCCTTCTCGGTCTTGGCTTGCATGTACGTTGTAATCTTCGAGGCATAATGGTGTATGTGGGTTGGCTGCATGAAGTGCCATATTTGCATGCCTTTCCCTGAAATATCCGATTATACCATGTAGAATGCCTTCCACAATGGCGACGAGAGGCTGAGAACGGAGACCCCTAATAACCCAGTTGTACACCTTTGTAAGGTTAGTGGTCATTATGATGTACCTTGCACCGTCTGTGCCGTGCAGCAAGGACTACTTCTCCAATGGCTCGGCCTCAATCCAATGAGAGAAGCACCCAATGTCCCTTGAGGTCCTCCACATCAAATGGGGAGAGTCAAGCTTCTGCAGTGGTGTGAGGCGTTCGGGCTGCGTCGCCCTAGAAATGAGCGGACGTTTGTTCCTCTCGATGACATGCTTCCTGGTGTGCTCGTCCAACATCTCCCACAATGCATCAAATTTACGCTGCTGGTTCTGCATAGCAAGCCTCTTGAATAGCTTCATCAACGGTTGCTGCCTAAACTGTTTGAAGAAGTTGGCCTCTAGAGGGTGGATGCACCATCTGTTCCACATGTCTGGCCAAGGGAACGGCTCATTGGGGTCTTGCTAAAGTTTTCGGATGGCCTTCATCATCCCGGGGTGGTGATCATGGATTATGCAGACATCAGGACATGCCCCAACTACTCCCTCCTTTAGATATCGAAGGAACCACAACCAGCTGTCGAAATTCTCACTTTCGACAAAAGTGATGGCTAAGGGCAGAATCTGATTGTTGCCATCAATGCCAATTGCTGTCAGGATCATACCCTTGTATTTCTCAGTTAGAAACGTCCCGTCCACTGAGATCACGGGTAACATGTATCTGAATGCATCGATGTAGGGACCGAATGCTAAGAAGGCTCTCTGCAATACCATAAAACCTAGCGGCGGTCTTTTGGATGGCTTGTCCTTCACTGCAATATATGTGCCTGGGTTCCTGTCCTACAGCACCTAGAGGATACGAGGAAGGTTGTCGTAAGATGCCTCAAAAGAACCGAACCTCCTTTCCAAAGCCTTCTGCTTAGCACGCCATGCCTTCGCGTAGCTAATCTTGTACTTGAATTTTTTTTCTCGATAGCCACCATGATGTGCTTGGCCTCCAGGTCCGTCTTCTTCACTATCTCTCTGTACATCACATTGACTATGAAGGTGGACGTTAGGTTGCAATGCCTCGGCAAAACACTACACCTAGCCTACTCGCAGACCATGGTGTACTACTCCTAGCTGAATTTGAGTACACAAAACGGCCGCTACATGGACAAGGCCCACAGCTTAATGGCATCCTGCAATGATCCCTTGTTAGCAAACATTGCATGAAGCCAAACCTCCGTCCCATGGTACTCCCACGGTGATTCATGCTCGTCGTGCACAGCAAGACCCTCAACGTCCACCCTATTCCATTCCTGCGGGATGAGACCTTCATCCTCCTCAGAAAAGTCATCACCATCCTCTTCTAAAGCTTCCTCCTCCGCCCGAGCTGTCATGTCATCGATCTCCATCTGACGCACTATGCTGTCGACATGCTCCCCTGCATCTGCCTGTGCACTGGGCTGAACATGTAGTGTGCGATATTCCTCTTCTACCTTAGCAACATGGTTCACCGCCTCCTCTTCTGCCTCTGCAACATCGGTCACCTCATCCTCTTTTGCCTCCGCAACATCAGCCACAGCGTATTCTTTGTGAACCATACGCTCCGCGTCCGAGCTGCTCCCACCAACCTGACAATAGCCGTCGGAAGGGCCTCTGACGACTCCCTTCGGACATGGTTGCACGAGTAGCACGCACTCATAGCCATGACGCCTGCAGCATTCTAGAAATCTCTTCCATGCAACCGTGCGCATCAGTCTGGTCAACTCCCACCGAATGTGCATGGTAGACCGACTCCAAAGCCCTTGTACGATGACATTCCACACCTCGGGGTCCAAGGAGAAGCTTCCGGTGAGCCAACGTAGGACATCTCCGATTCGGGCATTCTCCACGTTCGGGTGTACCATACTGACATGTTGGAAACCACTTAGGTAAACACCATATGGACCTTCACGAGCTGTACCAACACCATAATGCACTTTCAATCTTGTGGGCTCCGACATGGCTGATTTATCATTGCAAATATTTCAAACATTGCAACCAGCGATTTCTCAACATACATTCCCTAAATACATGCTAAACCAACAAGTAGCTACACGTCGCCTACATTTGGCCGAGAACAAGAACAAAAAAGACTATTACCTTCACGCGGAGACCTTCTTTTCTTATCAACGAGCTTCCTTTGTCTTTCTGTTTCACGTCTCGACCTCCTCTCCTCCCAAACCGTCCTCTCCCGAGCTCTGTTCCTCCCCTTGTGTACCTCTCCCAAGCTCCTCTCCTCCCCTTCTCTCCCTCTCTCGAGATCCTCTACTCTCCCTCTCCCTACCTTCTCCCCCTCTTCACTCCTCCTATCCTCCTATCCCTCCCCTTTTCTTCTCTCCCGATCTGCTCTAGTTATCTGCCGATAGAAATGGTCAAAGAAACCGTGATGGGACCGGATCTTGCTTTCTATACAACCTTCTAGTCGCTCAACCGTTGGATGACTTGGTAGCAAGTACTGGTCCAACGGTTGAGCGACACGTGGACTAGTCGCTCAACCGTTGGACGACTTTGCCTAGCAGTGGGCTACTTTTTGCTGCCAAGTCGTCCAACGGTTCAACGACTAGATCACGAACGATTGGGAAAGTAATATATGAATAAGCAATAGTACAATGCTAGAGGGAATGCATAGACAACCATGTCATACTAACTACGAAGTAGAATACGTAACACATAATACAAGTTATATAACAATGCTAGAGGGAATGCATAGACAACCATGTCGTAGTTGTTGGGTTACGGGTAGGCTACGATAGCAACAAATCAAAGTTTTCTACCACGTAAACCAGGAAGCCAAGCAAGTAGATGACCACAGATCGTTACCACTAGACACGCAAAGTAGCGGAAGAAGGGTTGGAGCAGCCTAGTCCAACGTAGAGCGCGTCGATGTAGTGGTCGTAGTCGATCATCCAGCGTCGAGCACATCGGTGCCGTGGTCGTGGTCGATCGTCTCCTCCAGCGACCTCTGCAGTTCCTTGTGAAGTTCGCGGATCATTCTCAAGCGCAATAGCAACCGCAGTAGCGCCTCTACGGTATCCACATGTCCAGGGAAGGAACAACCATACGTCGGTGTGCTAGCACCAAGTCACACGGCTGAGCTCTCAAGAAGATGGCGGCTAGGGTTTCGGTGGAACAACTCAACTCACAACTTTCGTGTGTCTCGTCTGTTACGTTCCTCTCCCCAGCAGCCTCAAGCATCTCCTTATATAGTGCTCATGATGGATCCTATCTGAACACGTTTGACTTAATCGTATTCGCGTCGGGTTTGTTCTAACCTGCTATGTGTGACCAGAGGTTTATGTGTAATCGGTTGTGACTCGGAAATCCTTTCTGATCACGATTCGTTAGCGGTTCCTAGCAGGACATAACGATTTCCGAATACACACAAATTATATCGGACGAACCTTAGCGCAATGTGATCTACGACCAGGTCCCCATCACTTACAACCAGATCCTATCTCTATACGACATCAGCTCAGATTTGGTCATGACCATTCGAACTCCTTACGACTGTGTTTCGACCACTCAGGATTTCGCTCGACCGGCCTCGACCAGCTCAGATCTCCATACGACTAGTCCGTAACTGTTCGAACTAAGCGACCTACTCGTGTATTATCCCTTTGCCTCACGATGTCTGGTTGAACTCCAAGTGAGATGTTGTGTCATCCATGGACTGTTCAATACTTTCTCGATCGAGTGTCGGATAACTTCACGTGGTCGAACACTTCGACCACTAGTGGCATGGCCATGCACTTTCTCTATCCGACCACAACGAGGGGCTCAGAGACATCTCTTCTGTTATGTTAGGAGGGGCAAATCTCATATCCGACCAGTCACATTCCTCTACATGTTTCATAGCATACCCGAAAGCTACCTTTATAACTACCCAGTTACGAGTAGCGATTGGCAACCCCTAAGAGTGCTATTACACATGTAGGAAACCATGCTGATCTCAGGTCTAAGGATTATACATCATCATTGCTTGAGACCAACTAATGACACATAGAATCATAACAATCTCAATAGTGTCTCAAGGTGGGTCAATCCAACCCCATGTTCTCTAACATGTGTTCACATTATTGATTCGATATCTCCATACCCATGACCGGTGAAACATGGCCATCAATCAATACAATGTGCTGGTCGATAGAGTCAATAGTGTTCCGACCATTGACATCCGACCAGGGATTCATTTAGAACAACATCATATAAGTTAAAAGTTTCACTAACAAGTATGTGTAACAAGTCACATACTTGTTAATCTTCATAACCAATGATTCATTCAAGGAATACGATAACATATTATCCAATATTATGAACATAATTAAATACAATCATCTCTATGATTACCTCTAGGGCATATTTCCAACAGTAGTAACTACGAAGTACAATACGTAAACACATAATACAAGTACATAGAGCACAACGAAGACCCCTTACTGGCCACCCGCTACGCCACTCGTAGCACCTCCTCCGTCGTCGCCACGTCCCCACACTCCAAATTGCGCTCACCAACATGCTCGCGTGGGCTTTGGCGTCTTGGGTGCCTAAGCCGGGCCCGATAGGAAGGTGCTCAGAGCCCCACCGACCAGGCTCCTAAGGGAGTCGAATCCACCTGTGCCTGTGTGACCACTGGGGGCCCGCTAAGCTGCGACCTGGAAAGAACCTCGATGGGTGCGGGCTTAGCTGCTCCCCTAACCTCCCCAGGTGGATCCGCGAAGAAGGCGTCCACGTCCTCGTGCAGGGAGAGCTCAACTCCCGGCTGGAGCAGGAAACCTGCATGACGAATAATGTTAATCTCTACAATATATCAACGATAACAAACCTGAAGAGAGGAAACGTACCTTGGTCGTGGGCCATGTGCGCGAAAGGGTCAAACATGCCGTACTGTCCATACGGGTCGAGGAAGAAAGAATACTACCCTGGCGCTCTCGGCACTACTACAAAACAGGCTATAGTAGACGCCCCATCACAGACGGTTCCTTTAGAACCGTCTGTGTTGGGTCTGTCCGACCTGCGGTGGCGGCGCGGCGACTTATCACAGACGGTATTTTTAGAACCGCTCATGATAGTCATCTATCACGAGCGGTTTATTAATAGAGCCGTCTGCGTGAATTATCACGCAGCGGTTCTATTAACAAACCGCTCGTGATAATCTCAATCACGAGCGGTTCTAGTTTAGAATCGTGCGTATTATCACGCATTTGTTCTCAATAAGAACCGCTCGCGATATCAGATTATCACGCAGCGGTTCTAATTGAGAACCGCTCGTGATAGATACGCACGGTTCTAAACTAGAACCGTATGTGATATTAGTTATCACGCAGCGGTGCGAATTAATAACCGTCTGTGATATCCTGGCATCATATAAATTGCGCGCGACACATCCCTATGCCGCACTATCACGCCTCGCCAGACTACCGCTCGAGGACTCAGGTCCATCGTCGCCTCGCTGCCGCCACCTCCAGGCCGACGGCCGTCGTCCTCACCTGTGCGCATCCTCAGGCTCGTTGGTCGCTGCCACCTCGTTGCCCTCTCTCGTGGCCGAGTGCGCCCTAGGCCATCGTCCTCTCCCTCGTCGGTGACGACTTGCCGCATCCTTCCTCCTTTCTCGCTGGTCACATCCCCATTCCTCAGATGTTGCAAGGTCATCGTAGTTTGACTATTTGAGGTACTGGTCAATGGTGTATTGCTATTTGTTGATTTTTGATGGTCATTCTATGCTAGGTTGCAACTTGGAGACAATATGCATGGCAAGTCCTTGTGGAGCCATGTAGCGAGTATTGAAGAAGATGAAGAGGAGTAGTGAGGCCAATGATGATGAGGTTGTTGAAGAAGCAAGTGCACAATGACAGCTGCTAATGCGCGCAAGATCGAAGGGGTAGCTGAAGCAAGTTCGCAAGGCAAAGAGGTGGTTGAGGCAAATGCATGATGCATGTTACTATGTTACCTCCATGGATGGCTACATATAGAATTTTGAGGCATAGCGCTGTAAATACTAAATAACTACCGTATGTTATTGCCATTATACTTGGTGATGAAATTTGATATGCAGTACCACTAGGTGATTGCATATGATTATTTTCTTTATAATGTCTATGAAAAGGCAAATAACAACCTTGGTGTAGGTCAAATTAATTAGTCCAAAGTAATATCAGCAAGTCACTATAAATTCAGGTAGATGGGATGCAAATAGGGTCGTTCTTTTGTCATGTGAAATGTCCTGTCTTCTACTTGCATATTTAAATTCATGTTTGCTATAAATTAATCGCTAATCAATTTGACACTAATTGGTTACATGCGTAGTGTAGATGGATCGAAACTGGATGTACAGTGTGAACCGTGTGAGTCAAGAGTACATTAATGGCGTGGTTGCATTTAGAAGAGCCGCTGAGCAGGATATGTTGAAGAAGGGGATAAATTTTATGTACTGTGTGAACACCATGAGGATATGCTCATGATCCTAGGTGATGATACAATTGGCAATTTGGTTGAAGGTTTGTTGGAATTCATGTTTGTCGAAAGTTTCAAAGAACTGTCAGATAATCGGTAGTACCTGGCGTGTTAATCATGCAGTAATACCGCTTCTGGAATGACCGGCTTTAGTAGAGCGGTGCTACCGGAGGTCTTTGTGAGAGCGTGGGGATTTTCTGGTATCGGTAGTACCGGCTTGGAAGCCGCGGTACTACCGCATCTCGGTACGACCGTTTGTTGTTAAGCGGTATGGAAAAACCAGAACGAATGTAAAATGGTCTTGGATTTCCTTATGGAGCGGTTTGACCGCATCTTGCTTGCCGGTAATACTGCACTTCGGTATGACCGTTGTTTTGCGGTATGCAAATTCCAGAGGAGTGGTTTTTGGAGATTTTTGGATTTCACTGGGTAGCGGAACAACCGCAGTTGTGGGTGCAGTACGACCACAGTGCGGTAGTACCGACCATAACATGGCGGTAGTACCGTTTTTGTGCTGAATGTTATTTCATTTTGGAGTTTTTGGTTTTGGGATAGGTCATATCCATGTTTATCTTTGTATATGTGTTGCATATTGCATGTTTTCAGCAAACGTGGGTCAAGTTGTGAAGAACTTGTTCCCGGAGACGATTTCTTGGTCTATTGTCGTGTGGCTTGCGTGTCAATGACGGTCAATCGGCGAGGAGGATCGGGACTAAGCTTGGAGAGCGAGGTCCGTAACGATCATGGATGACTCGTGAAGTCAGTGACTCAAGCATGGCGCAGAATGGACGAGGTGGATCGAATCTGCGCTTCGATGTACCGGTTGGATCAAGCGGCGCGGGGGTCGGTGCAAGTGCCTTGGAGGTTCTGATGGGATTCGGACGGGAGAGACTTGCCGACATGATGAGAGCCGTTGATCAACCTACACGTGGCGGAGCAGGCGATTGCTTCGACTGGATTGGACTCGATCCATGGAGAAGGATCGAGAAGGGGTATTTTGGTAATTTCACCAAATACCGCATTTGTGACTTGTTGGCTAAACCGCGGCGCGGGTCGGAGCTTGGAGAAGCGGTTTAGGTCAATCAAAGATGAAGACGACGCTTTGAGATACGTGCGTGTGTTAACCCATTGTGTGTTAGGGTTTAATGGGTGCCCTAATGGAATATTCCTAGAATCTTAGCCTCCACTATATAAGCCTTGTGTGCTGGTTCCAACAGCTCTAAGGTGTCCACTGAGAAAAACCCTTTTTGGTCTTAGGGTTTAGAAAAGGAAGAGTAGAGCTAGGGTTTAGGGATTGATGCCTTGTATGCTCATGTAATGAGTTGTGCCCTCCAAGATGGAGTGGCTGTAACCATGAATCATCAATCATCAATCAATCCTTGCAAATTCTTTGAGATGAGCTCTCTTCGTTCTTTTTCTTGTTCTTGCACCTTACTTTGATGTTTTGGTGATTTTGTTGATCCACTGGTTTTCCCTCGATTCCCTCTGTTGCTTATGCTTGCTGTGACTTGTGGGAGACCATCTAAGATCATCTTGATCATCCATAGCCCACGAGCAAGCCTAGGATCAGATTTGGGTATTTGACCTCTTTTTGAACCCTCCTTCGGTAAAATACAAAAAGGTCAAAACTTTGACGTAGATCTGGATGATCGTTGCTTGGAATAGGTTCCTGACATCATTAGGAAGATGTGTTTCAAATTTGGTGGAGTTTGGCCAAGCGGATCAAAAGTTACGTCGATTTTTGTTTTCATTTTTCAGTCATGTTTCTCGCTCATTCGATCGATTTTATCGTTCATGCGAACGATCGACATCGTTTCATCCGGTTGTACCGAAATCGAACGACCAAGCACTCTTCATCCAGCCTCGACCGGTCATCGTTCATCGACCGATTTTTGTGTTTTTGATCGCTTTTTTGGGGATTTGAAGGATTTAATACAAGACTTCCACTACGCTTATATATATTGATCTTCATAGTTCTCATAGCTATTGGAGTCAATATCATGTTTGAATCCGATCAGCAAAGCGAAAAATAGATAGTGCTCCTATTCACCTCCCCTCTAGTCGCCTTTCCGGTCCTACAATTGGTATCAGAGCCCGGTTAGCTCTTCTCATAGATCTTAATCGGTCTTTGGAGCCATGGCGACTGACAAGTATTCGACCAAACCACCTGTTTTCGATGGAGTTGATTTTGCTTACTAGAAGGCACACATGCATGCCTACATCGAGGCTCAAGGGCACGCTATTTGGCTTAAGGTCAAAAATCCATATGTTGTGACAGCCAATGACGATGTGATCACTCCAGATGTTGAGGCTAATAGCAAGGCTAGGAACTTTCTGATCCAAGGTCTTAGTCGATCTGAGTTTGAGCGCATGACTCATTTGAGGTCTGCTCACGAGATCTGGAGGACCCTTTGTGACTACCACGAGGGTTCGACTGCGATCAAGGAAGTGAGACAGAACCAGCTCAAGAAAGAATACTCAAAGATCAAGCAAAGACCTGGTGAATCTTTAGATGAGCTGTGGGGGAGGTTCACCAAGATTCTTCATGATCTTCGCGCTGTTGATCTTGTTTTCACCGAGTCTGAGAACGCACGCCAGCTTTTGGGTGCTCTTGATGTGAAGGTCTGGGGGGATGAAGATCACATCCATCAATGACAACACTGTCATGAGTGAGCTTACCATAGATAAGCTCTACTCGAGGTTGAAGACGATGAGATTGACTTTATCTCGCCTCCCAAGACAGTCGATGGCTTTGGTGGTCGACCCATCTAAGGGTAGCTCGACCGATTCCTTTGATTTTGGCTCATCTGGCTTTTCTTTGTCAGCTTTACATTCTTTGAGTGATGAGCAGCTAGAGAAGCTACCTGAGGATGATTTAGCTCTCCTATCCACCAAATTCTCGAGAGTTTACAACAAAGTGAGGAACAAGAGGAGAGGTGGCCCTGTCACTTGTTTCGAGTGTAGTGAGCCTAACCACATTCGCTCCAAGTGCCCCAAGCTAAAGGGCAAGATGGAGAAGGACTCTCGGAGGCGTCATCAAGCCAAAGACAAGAAAGGCAAGAAGCCCAACTATCGCAAGTTCGTCAGTCAAGTCCTTGCCGCTCTTGAGAGTGTTGACATGAGCGATGTGGACTTGGAGACAGAGGACGACGAGGATGACTCCCATGGCAAGAAGAAGGCCCAGGACTTCACAGGCATGTGCTTTATGGCCAGGGACAGCCACGACGTCGACTCCTCCAATGACGACAACCCTTTCAGCGATCCCGATGAGGTATGTCCCTCACTTGCAGATATGAAACGTGCTTTGGTCCTTGCTAAACAAAAACTGAATAAACAAGCAAAAATGATTAAGAAACAGGACACCATGATTGATAACTTGAACCTAGAAGTTGTTAAGCTCAAATCCATTGATCCTGTTGACATTTGTGATGTTTTCTCCTGCATGAAGAATGAATTGTCTAATCTGAAATCTGCTCATTCCTCTATTGTGAATCAATTGAAAGATGCTCTTGATGAACTAGAATCTCTCAAGTCTAGTCCTACTTGCATGAATGCCATTGCTTTAGATGTGACTACTGTAGATGCTATCCCTTTGCCTTGTTCAAATTGTGCTTTGCTTGAACTAAAATTGGATAGTGCTACAAAAGAATTGATGAAATTTGATGCTAGTCACACCTGCTTTCATTGTGAGAAAAATAAGATTAAAATGAAGGAGATGGCTGAAATGGTTCTTCATTCTAAAACTGCTTCATGTGAAAATTGTGTTAAACTCACAATTGAGAATGATGCTTTAAACAAGACACTAGAAGAAAAGGCTAAAATTGAACAATCCATGTCCATGACTGCTTCCAAGAAAGTTATTGATTCTGATTCTTGTACTCTTTGTATTGAACCTGGGCATAATGTAGATAAGATACAAGAAGCTTTTAGAGTTAAGTTCAAAGAGCAGTTGGATAAGATTAGAGATAACTATTGTGTGTCTTGTGAGGCTTCGAAAGCCGAGGTAGCTCACTATAAAGAAAAGTTTGATAGGGCTAGCAAGTCAAATAAGTGTGCTTCTTGTTATGAACTAGCCAAACAAAATGACTACCTTAAAGAGACTCTTGAGAGATTTATTGGTGGGAAGAAGAACCTCAACATGATTCTTGACAAGTCTAAGGTGAGTGTGAATAATAGAGGCCTAGGATTTGATTCCCTAGAGTATACCAAGAACCATCCACCTAAGGTTGTTAGAGTCATGGAGAATGGCCTGCTTGAGGTAGAACCCCTAAGCCATCCAAGATAGTCTTTAAATCACTGGTTTTGCCCAAACCACTTCTAGCAAGATAGGTGCTTGTACTTCATCAGGTCAGACCCCTCAAAAGGTCAAGTACCATTGCACCTTCTGCAAAAAGAATGGCCACATTGTTGAGTTCTGCTTTCGTAGAGCCAAAATTGAGAGGAATGAGAGGATGAGTACCTTGAGAACCATTAGAGGAGTTTCTAGAGCTAGGCAGCCTGTTTTTCCTGCTAGACATAGGCCTAGGTTCGTAGAGGACTTCTTTGACTCCTTTGGTGGCTCTAGGCAGCATTCTGGTTTAGGATATCGTGAGGAGAGACCACGGGTAGCATCTAGACAGGGGGAGTACCGACCTTTTGGTAGGTCGATTCGGAGAGGTCTAGGTGGTTCTCGTGTGCATTCTTATGATTTTGCTCCTAACCATTTTACTGCTGCTTCTACTGCTTTGCCCAAGCATCGTGTGACTCGGTACTGGATTCCCAAGTCTTTTATCACTAACCCCAGTACCGAGGCACAGATGTTTCCTGCTTGTGCCCTGTAGGTCCGTCGTGCGAGGAAGGAGGACATATGGCTTGATTGACTCTGGGTGTTCTCAACACATGACTGGTGGTTCTAGATGGTTCTCCTCTCTCACACGTGCATCCGACAACGAGTGGATTACATTTGGAGATGTTTTTACTAGGACCATGACAGCCAAGGGCACTGTGAGCTATCTTACACCTTCATGCCTTTATCTTTACGATTATTCAGTCTTGGCGTGTTGTGCTTATCATTGTGCTCATTTGTATCTTATCGGCATGTGTTCTCTTATGATATTCTTCATAATGCCTTTGCGTGTATTTTGTTTATATATCCTTGTATTATATTGTTGTTCACTAGTTTCATGGATGTATAAGCTTGATTTAGTCTTCATGAGGTTGTGCTATTTTGTATATTCTGTATTTTGCTCTTGTTGATCTTTGCCTTGTGTATTCACATGCTTACTTGATTTCCATGATTTGTTCCTTATCATATCTTTTGCTCTCATGGTATTGTGGATACATGGGTGTTTCCATAGCTTTCACTAGCATGCTTTACCTTTGACTGTAATATATGATGTGTGTTATGCTGTGTGCATGTTTGCTTGCTCCTATGCCTTCTTGTGGACTAAGGATAAGTTGAGCTTTGTCATATCATGGATAGCATGTACTGAAATTGAGTTGTCTCTCTCTATGCTCATGTCTTAAATTGTTGATTACATGCTTTCATGAGCTTTGGATCATTTGCTGCTATTCTTGCTAGTCATGTGTCTTGGTACTGTTTCTCTAGATATTGTCTCACTAACCCAGTACCAAGGCATAGACTTTTCTGTCTCTTTGGTGTAGTCTTTTCAGTTGAGAAGAAGAACATGTGATTCATGATTTCAAACTGTTGGTTCTTCTTCTTCATATGTGCATTCAATGATGGCTATCACTTCTTGGAGACAAAGGAATTTGAGATGAGGATGATGGGTGAGCGCAACTACCTTCTGGAGCTTCAAGGAATGGATCTTCATACATCATGACTACATCTCACTGCTAAGCAGTGCGACTCACGTTCGAGCTTCCATACCTTTCATTTATGTATTGTATCCCTAGTCTACCTTACATAGCATCTGTTTTGTGTCAGGTGTTGGGTTTGTTGTGTTCAGGGAAGATAGGAGGCTCTGTTCTAGCCCGTGTCTTTTCTAGGCACTCTTCTTATCCCTTGGTTTTCTAGGATGCACTCTTCTCACAGCCTAGGTCGAGCTTGTTTCCCAGTCACTGGTCCTTAGCAGGTTTTGAGTTGCTTGTATGTCTTTTTAGTGATGGTGTTTCACTCCCTAGCTTTTCGAGTTGCTTTCTCTAGAGATCTTGTGGAGTTTGAAGTCTTTGTGCTAGTTTTGTGAAGTCCTAGGCTCAATTGGCAGATATCCTCTCAAATCTTTTAGACCCAACAAGGTTTGCCACCTTGAGAAGGGAGTTAGGGATAATTTATTCCTATGGGTTGGTTTGAGGGGGAGTTTGCTCTTTTTTGCATTCATTGTACCATAATGTATTTTAAAATTCAACAACTTGCATTGTAATATAAACTTGTGGAGCTTTGATTATTATCCTTGTATGACTTGATTTCATGCTTTATACCCTGCCATGTCTTGTGCTAGTTTGCTAGACTTCTTTTATGGCTCTTTATGTATAGCTTAGCTTTTACCATGCTAGCTTTATTATATGTGAGCAAACTGAATCATAATATGACTTGTTGGATCTTGTGACTAGTTTTGTTTTAGTGATCCTCTCATGATTCATGCCATGTCATATAGGCTTAATTGAGTCTTGAACTTATTCTGAGTTTTAAATTGAGCTTTGATAATTCTTAAGTCAAGCAAATGAAAAATGAGCTTTTCTGTGCAAAAAAAAACTGATCTCACCAATTCTTTCTCATGAGACAGCTTGCCATTGCACTAGGCATGAACTCAGGGGGAGTTTTGGATGACCTAGACCACTCTCTTAAGCTTTTGTTGCTTGGGATGGTCGTAGTGAGGCTTGAGATCTAGCACAATACTAAGAAAACAAATTGGCAATTGGTTGAAGCTTAGGAGGCAGTTGTGGATGGCTCCTAGTCCAGGACTTGCTTTACTAAGATAAAACCAATCATTTTCTGCAAAGTGCTCAAAATGCAAAATTCTAAATGCTTGAACAAATTGATTCACAATTGATCTCAAAATGCTCAAAATTGACTCATTTTCTAGCTTCTGGCTCCATTTTGCTTATAGACATGGCCTGACTCATTTTTGGATACCTTTAGTTAAACTATGATCTTGAGCACCTCGTCATGTCTTCAATTCATTTAATCTCAGATTATTGCTATTTTGGCCTTAGCTTTGCTGTACATGTTTTGCCATGATTGAATATAGCTTCTTCACATAATATGGCTTGGTGTAATACTTGTACAGTCTTCATGGTTCCTTTTGCTCAAATTTATAAAAAAAAATGGAAAAATTAAAAAATTGCAGCCATGCCATTACATTCATGCTCTATCTTCTCCATGCACCTTGATGAATTCATTGTCAAAGGGGGAGAAAACTTGACAAAAATGCTGTTTTGGATACTCTCTGTGCATTTTCTGGAAGGTCAAATAGAACACTTGTTCTTTCTTTTGGACCTTAAGTGAGATTTTCTGGAATTTAAAGCTCTCCTTGCTTTCTTTGCCTTATCTCACTTGCTGAAACTATTCTGAAGACAATTTGGTCACCTTCCTTGCTTTTACTTGCTAAAAGACAAAATTTTGCCTTTGTGCGAAAACTTGTTTTCTTTTACTTTCAAACCTCAAAACATTCATTTTTGGGTTATTGCCAATGTGTTCATCAAGGGGGAGATTGTGAACACCATAAGGATATGCTCATGATCCTAGGTGATGATACAATTGGTAATTTGGTTGAACGTTTGTTGGAATTCATGTTTGTCAGAAAGTTTCAAAGAACTGTCAGATAATTCCAGTAGTACCGGCAGTTAATCATGTAATACCGCTTTCTTGAATGACCGGCTTTAGTAGGCGGTGCTACCGGAGGTCTTTGTGAGAGCGGGATTTTACGCTATCGGTAGTACGGCTTGGAAGCATGCGGTACTACCGCGTCTCTCTGACGACCGCTTGTTGTTAAGCGGTATGGAAAACCGAACTAACGAAATGGTCTTGGATTTCCTTGTGGAGCGGTTTGACCGCATCTTGTTTACGGTAATACCGCACTTCGGTATGACCGTTGTTTTGCGGTATGCAAATTCCAGAGGAGTGGTTTTGGAGATTTTGATTTCATCAGTAGCGGTACAACCGTTAGCTTGTGTGCTTGATATCGACCAGGCGGTAGTACCGACCATAACATGGCGGTAGTACCGTTTTTGTGCTGAATGTTATTTCATTTTGGAGTTTTTGGTTTTGGGATAGGTCATATCCATGTTTATCTTTGTATATGTGTTGCATATTGCATGTTTTGAGCTAACGTGGGTCAAGTTGTGAAGAACTTGTTCCCGGAGACGATTTCTTGGTCTATTGCTGTGCAGGTGGCTTGCAGGTCAACGACGGTCAACGGCGAGGAGGATCGGGACTAAGCTTGGAGAGCTGAGGTCCAGAACAATCATGGATGACGGGTGAAGTCAGGTGACCCAAGCATGGCGTAGAATGGATGAGGCGGATCGAACGGGCAGTTCGATGTAGCTAGTTGGATCAAGCGGCGCGGGGGTCGGTGCAAGTGCCTTGGAGGTTCCGATGGGATTCGGACGGAGAGACTTGTCGACATGATGAGAGCCGTTGATCAACCTACACGGCGAAAGCAAAGCGATTGCTTCGATCGGATTGGACTCGATCCATGGAGAAGGATCGAGAAGGGTATTTTGGTAATTTCACCAAATACCGCCTTTGTGACTTGTTATTAAACCGCTGGCTGGTCGGGCGCTGGAGAAGCGGTTTAGGTCAATCAAAGATGAAGACGACGCTTTGAGATGCGTGCGTGTGTTAACCCATTGTGTGTTAGGGTTTAATGGGTGCCCTAATAGAATATTCCTGGAATCTTAGCCTCCACTATATCAAGCCTTGTGTGCTGGTTCCAACAGCTCTAAGGTGTCCATTGAGAAAAACCCTTTTTGGTCTTAGGGTTTAGAAAAGGAAGAGGAGAGCTAGGGTTTAGGGATTGATGCCTTGTATGCTCATGTAATGAGTTGTGCCCTCCAAGATGGAGTGGCTGTAACCATGAATCATCAATCATCAATCAATCCTTGCAAATTCTTTGAGATGAGCTCTCTTCATTCTTTTTCTTGTTCTTGCACCTTACTTTGATGTTTTGGTGATTTTGTTGATCCACTGGTTTTCCCTCGATTCCCTCTGTTGCTTATGCTTGCTGTGACTTGTGGGAGACCATCTAAGGTCATCTTGATCATCCATAGCCCACGAGCAAGCCTAGGATCAGATTTGGGTATTTGATCTCTTTTTGAACCCTCCTTCGGTAAAATACAAAAAGGTCAAAACTTTGACGTAGATCTGGACGATCGTTGATTGGAATAGGTTCCTGACATCATTAGGAAGATGTGTTTCAAATTTGGTGGAGTTTGGCCAAGCGGATCAAAAGTTACGTCGATTTTTGTTTTCATTTTTCAGGTTGTTACTGTTCATTCGCCTGATTTTACTGTTCATACGGAACGACCGACACTGTTCATCCGGTTGTACCGAAAATCGGAGCGACCGGCACTGTTCATCTGGTTCGACCGGTACTGTTCATCAGGCTGATTTTTGTGTTTTTGGTCATTTCTTTTGGGGATTTGAAGGGGATTCAATACAAGACTTCCACTACGCTTATATATATCGATCTTTATAGTTCTCATAGCTATTGGAGTCAATATCATGTTTGAATCAGATCAGTAAAGTGAAAAATAGATAGTGCTCCTATTCACCCCCCCTAGTCGCCTTTCCGGTCCTACATACTGTCCATGCATTGATTGCGGTAATCTGAAGATGTTTAACAACGCGTGCAGATCTAAGCACACTTGATTCGAAGGGTTTCAAAAAAGGGTTTACATGTTGGACCAATCACGGTGAAGAGCAGATTATACCAGAAGTTAATAATGACAACATCGCCGAGGAAGTCAACGATTCGCCGGATGTGGACTGTGCTTTTGATGAGGATAGGTGGCACGATGACAATCTAGATCAGATGCTCCGCGATGCAGAAGAGAACTACAGTGAGAGAGAGTTTTGTAAATTCGAGGGCTTGAGGGAGAACTCCGTGAGACCTTTGTTCCCTGGCTGCAAGCCGGAATACACAAGGTTGTCAACTGTGCTTGAACTGCTGAAATTGAAGGCAACCAATGGTTGGTCTGATAAGAGTTTCACGGCGTTGTTATGTCTCCTAGCGGACATCCTTCCAGAGGAAAACGTGTTGCCCAGCACCACCTATCAAGCAAAGAAGGTTATTTGTCCATTGGGAATGGAGGTAGAAAGAATACATGCATGTCCGAATGATTATATCCTCTACCGTAAAGAGTATGCAGACATGCATGTATGTCCGTGTGCAAAGCATCCCGATACAAGCGCCGAATCTCGCTAAGGTGAAGCAAGGACCTCCTACTAAGATGTTGTGGTATCTGCCCGTGATCCCATGTTTGAAGCATTTATTTGCGAACCCAAAGGAGGCAAGATTGCTGCATTGGCACTCAGAGGAGCGTAAGAGAGATGGAAAGCTAAGACACCTGCCGATTCTCGCCCAAAGGAGAAACTTCGATCGAGCTTCAAAGAGTTCGGTGGAACCGAGGAACATAAGGTTAGGGTTGAGTACAGATGGAATGAATCCTTTCGGTAACATGAGCAACCGACATAGCACCGCCCGTGAATCTATGTATGTACAACCTTCCTCCTTGGTACGTATGAAGCGGAAATACATTTTGATGCCACTACTTTTCCAAGGGCGAAGCAACCTGAGAATGATATTGATGTGTACCTAGCACCATTGCTGAAAGAGCTTGTGACATTGTGAACGAAGGGGTACAGGTATGTGATGCGTACAAACGTGAGAACTTCACTTTACGCGCCATGTTGTTCTGCACTATCAATGATTTTTCGCCCTTGGTAACCTATCTAAGCCAAAGACAAAAGGAGCCAAAGCCTCGTCTCAAGACCGCTTAGATGCTACAAAGAGTGTATGATCAACAACTGTAAATCGTATATATCGCCACCGTAGGTTCCTTCCCAGGAGTCACCCACACCGCAAGATGAAAAAACAATTCGACGGAAATAAGGATAACGATTCAGCTCCAAGGGCTTTTATAGGGAAAGAGGTCTATGATATGGTTAAGGATATCGATGTTGTGCTTGGGAAGGAACGTAAATTAAGAACCCGTGAGAAGAACATCCGAAGAAGCGGTCAATTTTTGGGACTTGCCTTATTGGCAAGACTTAGAAGTTCACCATCGCATCGACGCCATGCACGAGAGAAGAATGTATGTGATAGCTTGATTGGTCTCTTCTTCAACATTAGTGGCAAAACAAAGGATGGTGTTAACGCACGGCGTGACTTGGTTGATATGAACATAAGGACCGAGTTAGCACCTAAGAGACCGATCACAGATTTAACGCATTTTCCCCAAATTTTGCTACACTCTATCCAAGGCCGAGAGAAATGAATCGTGCAAAGCTTGCATGGTGTGAAAGTCCCATTTGGTTACTCCGCTAACATTAAGAACCTTGTTTCTATGCAAGATTTGAAATTAATTGGTATGAAGTCTCATGATTGTCATGTGCTGATGACACAAATGCTTCTCGTTGTAATTAGAAGTATCTTGCCGAACAAGGTCCGAGTGGCAATCTTGAGGTTGTGTTATTTTTTCAACTCAATTGCTTAGAAGATCATTGATCCCCAAGGACCAGATGCTCTGCAGGCCGAGGTGGTGACGACTCTATGTCATCTTGAGATGTATTTCCTCCGCCATTTTTGATATCATGGTCCATCTCATTGTTCACCTTGCGAAAGAGATAAAGATATGCGCCCTGTGTTCTTCGGCCATATGTACCCGCTTGAGAGGTACATGGGAATTCTCAAGTCCTACGATGGAATCGATCTCGACCGGAGGGCAGCATCATCGAAGGTTATGCAACCGAAGAGGTCATTGAGTTCTGTGTCGACTACATGGCTCAGGTGGAACCGATAGGTGTGCCTCTATCTTGCCATGAGGGGAGACTGGATGGTATCAAGACCACCGGAAGGAAATCAATCACTCCCGATCTGGATACGTACGCTCAAGCCCATTTCACGGTCTTGCAACACATGACCCAAGTATCCTCAGACATCGACGAGCACAAAGACATGGTATGCCAATGTAATCCGCACTCGGTCGGAGGTTTGGATCACGAGAGAGCACAACCGCTTGTTCAACGAATGGTTAAAGATGCGAATCACCGGAGGTCATCAAGTGATGATACGCTATGGTTGGTACGAGGGCCACAATTTACAATTGTCGCTGGCAAGGATACGACATAAATGGGTACATATTTTATACGGCAGCTCAGGATAGGAAGAGCACATCGTAATAAAGGTGTCCGTGATAGATGCATTCAGTACCGATGGGCTGAGGATCTCCTACTATGGGCAAATAGAGAAGATATGGGAGCTCGACTATGTGCTTTTCAAGATCCCCCTATTTCGGTGCTGTTGGGTCCATCTCCCACGGGTGAAGGTCGACAAGTACGGCGTCACTACCGTGGACCTCGAACTTGTCAGATACAAAGACAAACCATTCGTACTGGCTAACCAAGTTGTTCAAGTCTTCTATGTAACTGACCCAGCAAATAAGAAGCACCACATAGTTCTTCATGGAAAAAGGAGGATTGTCGAAGTTGAGAATGTAGTGGATGAGGAAGAATACAATTAATTTGACGAGTTGCCTCCTTACGGAAACGGCATTAGACTCGAGGAAGAACCTAGTGAGGAAGCTAGCTATATGTGCGTCGATCATCGGGAAGGCCTATATTTTAATTAAGAATTTACTCCAATGTAATTAATTTATTCCATAACATCATGTGTTATGGACTTGTAATCTCTCATATATTTTGATGTCAACGTGAAATTGTCATGTGTTGATGTGTTATGGACTTGTCATATTTGATATTGATGTCAATGTGGACATTCATTGTAATGTGGAGTATCAAAATTGGTTTCACTTGATTTGGAGTTGAGTTGAATTAGATATGAAATTTTGAAGTCAAATATGTTATGAACTTGTCATCATACTTGTCACCAGGTTCGAATTCATATGGACTTGTCATGATTGTCATCATACTTGTCACCAGGTTCATATGGACTTGACAAGCACTTGTCACCAGGTTTTGTCAGGATATCACACATTGTCATTAGGTTTTGTCAGGCTATCACAGACGGTTTTATAATAGAACCATCTGTGATAAGAATGTCACAGACGGTTTCCTACGAGAACCGTCTGTGATATGGAAATATCACAGACGGTTCTATTAGGGAACCGTTTGTGATATCCTTATCACAGACGATTCTTTAATAGAACCGTCTGTGATATACTTTTTATAAAGCGGGAATCGCTAGGGTTTTGCTCTCACTCGTCACTTCCTCTCCTGCGCCCCTTAGGCTCTCGCACGCTCGTTCGCCTCCTCTAGGGTTTAGGGCTCGCCCGTTCACCGCCGACTACGACCTCGGTGCCACCGCCCCCGACCTTGGCGCCTCGACCTCGACACCCCCGTTCACCTCCCCGGCCGTAAGCCCCGACGTCGCCACCTCCGACCTCGACGCCGCCGCCCCCGACATCGATGATGCCGCACTGCCTCCTCCTCGCCTCTGCCGGTGTCCCGCCTCAGACCGGCCTCCTCCGCGCCCGTCCTCCTCCCGTGTCGGCCTCGTCCCTCTCAGACCGCCTTCTCCTCGCCCCGTCCTCCTCCCGTGTCGGCCTCCTCCCCTACACCTCCTCCTCCCCACGCCGGCCTCCTCCCCCGCACCGCCTCCTCCTTGCACCGTGAGTTCTTGTGCGGCATCCTCTCTGTGAGTATTGCTCCTCTGTGGCAGTTCGGTTGATCTTTGCATATATATGTATATTTGTAGTGCTAGTTGATACCTTGATCTGTATTAGTTCTGATTTTTGAATCTAATACTGAAGATATTGCAAATTGATCAGTGGGCTTTGTTGACATGCTCTGTGATGAACTCTGTCTTATACTGAGATTGAATGTGATAGTTAATTCATACTTGAGCTCTATTGTATTACTTGCTACCGTCAATATGATGTATCGTTAATTGGTTACTTTCGCTGAAAGCTAGTTATTCGATTCTTCTGGTTCATTTGATCTCTAGCATTTGAAGTGGATACTGTTATGTTAGCCAATCGGCTTTATCACTGAACCTGTGTCTTCATGTTCAATTCTACTGAGAGTATTCAGTTTTCGTTGGTAATCTATAGTCAATCTCTGCTTGACTCGAAGTTTAATCTATTTTCGCTAATAGCTGAGATCATTTGACGCTTACAAAGTATTGTTTAGAGCTCATAGTTTGAATTTATATTATCATATTCATTTAATGAAGAGTATAGACAATAGGATTAATTGAGATGGCAAAGACTTGTTCTTTAGCTACTCTCCTTCTGAGAGCACATAATATCATCAATCAATATGTTGGAATAGTGTCTGTGCAATCGTTAATCTCTAGACCTTTTATTGGTCGAGAGTTAATCGAGCGGTTCTTATTAAGAACCGTCTGTGATTGCTTTGCATTTCCTTAGAGAAGCTGGTGGATTAAGGAGTGTTAAATTCTTTAAGAATTATGCTTTAATGCTAATTAATTTTGTTGGGATTAATTCTGAAATTTTGCTAAAACAACATTTTTTACAACAATCAAAAAAGAAAGTTTTACTTGATTCTATTTTGTTTCTATGTCTTCATTAAAGGCTAGTCTTCTGTACATAAAGTATTAAACCTTTGCTTAGTATTTTTTTTGTCGATCCTGACACACTTGAGTGTACCTTTGCTTCATGCCAATCCTCCACGGCATGAAACAAATGGTACACTCCAAAGTCGGGCCTCGATGAAGTAGGCTCGAGCGTAAGATTTGTATCACTAGTTTCTATCTATACAAAGATCACAAGAGAAGCTGTGGATTAAGGAGTGTTAGAATAGGAGCAGGAGGCGGCGAGCCCTACAGATTAAACCTTTGCTCAAGATTTCCTTCGTCGATCTCGACACACTTGAGTGTACCTTTATTTTATGCCACCTCCACGGCATAAAACAAATGGTACACTCCAGTGTGTCGGCCTCGATGAAGTAGGCTCAGGCAAATAGGGGCTCTGCAAAGTTTTACTTGATTCTATTTTGTTTCTATGTCTTCATTAAAGGCTAGTCTTCCGTATATGAAGCATTAAATCTTTGCTTAGCATTTCCTTAGAGAAGCTGGTGGATTAAGGAGTGTTAGTAGTCTATATGAGCTCATTCAACTTTTCATTTGCCATCTTGATCTCTATAGTCAACCTCTGTACTTCTTCATGAGATTAATTGTTTCATATTTATGCTGGAATTAATTATGATTATTTGCTAATATTGCACATGTTGAGCATATTATTAAGTTTAAATGTATATGTTAATTTGGGACACTTGCAATCCATTTTATTGCATATGTAACTTATATAGATAGCAAGTAAGCGAGATGGCAGAGGCACCGTCTTCGCCGCCGTCACCGACGCCACAGATGGAAGAGGCACCGACGAGGCCGCCGTCACCGACACCGCAGATGGAAGAGGCGCCGACGAGGCCGCCGTCACTGACGCCGCAGATGGAAGAGGCGCCGACGAGGCCGCTGTCACCGTCGACGATCATGACACGGAAGCGAGATGGCAGAGGACAATCGAAAATGCCTGCGGGTCGACTGGTCATCACGGAGGTCAGTGACGTTGGGGTCCCTCTGAGTCCCAAGAGATCAGCGACGAGATTCCGGACCATCTGCGGGATACCTGGAAGGGAACGAGTCCCCATCACCACACTAAGGTGGAAGGACTCGACGAAAGAAGCGAAGGCGCTACGTGGGATGAACTTTCAGAGAAGTTCACTATTCCAGAAGCAGACGTGGCACGCGTGCGACGGACGATGATGCTCACGATGGATAAATCGTGGAGGACCTTCAAGAGCATTCTTATCACGAAGTACGTGAACACAGGTCAGATGCCCTTCGCGCAGTATAGATTCTTGACGCGGGAAGCATGGGACACCTTTGTGGCTATGAAAACGACGGCCGAATTTAAGGAACAAAGTGCACCGCACAAAGCTCTCAAGACACGAAACACTCACCGCGACAGACTTCGCAGACCACTGGTGCAGCGTAAATCGAGGAATGGGCGGAGGAGGAGAACGCAACTGTGCCATTTCACGATATCACGCACCAGCTGTTCCCTAAGCCGGTTAAAAGCGAGGCAAAAGTCTCGCCTTGGGCAACATCTCTTTCACAAACCCGCAGACCGTGAAGTGTCCCAACGTGTGGTAAATATGTCGAACTACCTAGTTAATAAGTCCATAACTTCATAGTGTCTATAATAACATGATGACCTCTTGCAACGTGACTTGATCGCCCAAGCTTCCCAAGGCTCCTTCCATGCGAGCGGGGAGAAGGATATACTATCTACGACCTTGGGAAACAAGGAGCACCTGGTCGCACGCGAGGCCTTGGGGTTAACGTGCCTTGAGTCATGGATTCGCAGACGACTCTTGCGTATAGGAGTACGAAGAGATCCAAGGCGAGCACGACGACCGGTTGGTACAGATGACAAATTTGAAGAAAAGATAGCAGCATTGCAGGGTCAAATGAATCTACTCCTGAGCCAGCAGTCGCAAGCCGCCCCCGTTAATTTGGGAGGCAATCCTCCTTGACGTCAGAGTAGCGTCACGTCCGCGCATAATTCTGAACATGACGACGTCCGATTACCGATAGACGACATGAAGGTAACGTACATTTATGGAATGCACCTAAGATAGATGTGAGAACCCGGGGTATTTAACTTGTAATACTTAACCATTAAGATGATTCAAGCATTACAAATCAAATATCACGACTCTCGGCGTATATGTACTTCCCAGAATGCAGTACACATACCCCATACAAAAATTATGCATCAATTCCATTCAATCACATAGAATCCAAAGTACACTAAGCAATTCAAAGGACATACAATATAGAGTTATTACAAAAGGGGCCGACCGGCCAAATAAAACTAAAGAGTTAAATAACAGCGGAAGCAAGGTACCATAAGATGGCGATAAACAAAAGCCAATCAGTGTGCCTTAACCCACAAGGCAACCAACCAGGCCACCAACCTAGTCCTCGAAACCGCCGCACATCTCGCAGAAGTATAACCCTTGGGGTTCAACTCCCTCCTCTACAACAATTACATTAAAGCATAGCAAATGAGTACAAAAATTGTACTCGCAAGACTTACGTGTAGAGTAACAGGCCTATATAAATAGCTACATGCAAGCTTATTTAAGTGGAGCAGGCTCTAGACTCATTTTCAGTATAAAGCAAGTTTTCATTTGCAATAATGTAGTAGATTCAAAGCAATTTTGTAATCTGTTTTTATTTGATAAAAACAGCGATAAATGAGTAACAATAATAACAAAACATCCTGGAAGTGGCTAACCCAATAGCCACCACAACAATAGGATGAACTCCCTGTTCATACCACCCAATATCAAGTTTTAATTAAATGTTGTAGTCTAACTCTTGTAGAGACCTTACCAAGCATGTCCATAACCTAGGACGAGGCTATTCGAATAGTTTGAACCCTGCAGGGGTGTACCAATGTACCCACACGCCAGACCGCCTCTTATGCCACTAGATTAAGCACACTTCTTTTGGTATGCCGGCAAGGCTAAGTCCTATGAGACCTTTCCAATATTGTGTATCAACTACGAGTCGCCCATATGGGAAGAAGCCCCATACGTTGATGCGGAGTCATCAAAGATGCTCATCTCCTTATAAAGGACGATGCTCCTTGCAGTGGATAACCTCCACTACTGCTCACCCAATAACCCACCATGCAACTCGGAGCTAACACACGCCAAAGTACTAAGTCAAGAGAGGTCCCATATCCCTCTCATGTGGTTAGCACGCAATAAGCGCTTGGCTTAGTGTCCAAGATGTTCGGTCCTTATTGACCCGGGCACCATTCCAGTCACACCATAAATTCACACCAACAACCATTGTGCCCAAGTCTAAAACATTTCATTTTTATTTTTCAGTTTTTGACTTGATAAAGTAACAAAGCACAAGGTGCTGAGCATAATAATCATAATAATTTTAGGTGATCACGTTATCGACTAAGTCGATAACCACCCAATCTACCTAAGCTAAGCATTTCTAAGCATGACCTTGAAAAGACAATAAAAGAGCATAATTAAATCACGGGCTCTAATTAGCGAAGATATTATTAACTTATGTTTTGTGGCGGGGATAACAATTTAAGGGCAACCATACAATAGGAATAGCTACCTCTAATCGGGAAAATTACTTTGACACAAAAGCATGCATACATACAATTTGCAAACAAAGTATTAGACTTGAAAATAATAGGACATTTATGATCAAACTGCTTGCCTTGCTGTGGATTACCCTCTTGCTGCAGAGGAGCACTCTCGCAATCGATAATTTCATTTGAAACTAGCAAAAGAAGTCGAAAGCACAATAAGAACGAATAACACCAAAAAGACCCAAAAATTCAAAGTCATCCAAAAATTATGAAATGATTTTAGATGAATTTAGCAACAAGAATCAATTTAATTGGATGCTCTATGCAAAAGTTATAACAGTTTGAAGATCAGATTTCAAGAAAATCCAATTTTAATTGCCACCGGTTACTGTTCATCCTAAATAATTATTTTGGTGAAAATTTCTAGAACAGTGGTGCACTTGAGATTTTTATGGTAGGAAGAGCACCACATGAGATGAACAATGGAATTTGATTCACCTCATTTGGAGCTAAGATGAATTTTCTATGATTTTTCAAAGTTATGAAAGTAGTACTCAAGTTACATGCAAAATAAGATTTTCAGTAATAGTACCATGATCACAACCTATTTCACAATAAACTATGCTAATAGAGGATTCTAGCAAAATTGAGTTTACTCTTTTTGGAGTTACAGAGAAATACTTATGCATTTTCAAAGTTAGAGCAATTTTTAGTGCAACAATAATGCTAAACCTAAAGTAATATTGCCAAATATGTTTTCTGTAATAGTAACATGATTTAAACCATTTTTATAATAAAGTACATTTAACAATGAAACTAACAAAATTTGAATCATCAATTTTGGAGCTAAAATGAATTACTTATGCAATTTTGAAGTTTAACCAATTTTCAGTTCACAAATAAAGCATTTCGAAAATTATAATAACATACAATACTTTTTGCACCGACAGCCATCCCAGCCAAAGGCGCTGACAGGAGGGCCCCGGCGTGGCTTGACCGGGTCAAGCCTTGACCTGCACTCGAGGGTGATGATTTGCGAAAGCGCATTTAACTACGCCTTCCAAGTCTAGAAACGTATTTCCGAACTAAGCGCTAAGGAAAAATACGCTTTGCTTTAAGAGAAAGCGTAATCTACAACTACACAATCCCTAAACAGAATACAAGGGCCCACATGTAATAGACTAATCTAACCGCTTAAGACATCATTAACCCTCTAATCAACATCATTAACTCTAATCGTCGCGCTACAGGAGATGTCCGAACGCCGCCACGCCATGAAGTTCGCTGCTTGGCGAGATTTGCCGCGTGCCGCCGAAAGGAGGGCTCGACGGCGGCGGCCAAGCACCAAAACGGAGCTAGCATGCTATTGCGCACCCGGGCACCAGCGGTGAGGTCGAGGTGACCGTCGCGCAAGCGACGAGGCGAGGCGAGTGACAAGTCTGAAAACGAAACGACGATTCGACAATGCGCTTCCTGAACTAACGTGAGCATGAGCATCAGTAAGGGTCAGGGACCTTACCGGGATGACGCGGATAGGGAGGGCTCACCGGAGACGAGCCAGCGGCGGAGGACCGAGGCAGCGCGGTGGAGCCAACGAGGGTAGCTTGGCCTGGGCAACCATAAGAACAAAGGGAGGTAGGGATAGCTTTAGCAAGGTCATAAGATGGTGCTAGAGGAAGGAATTAGGAAATGGCGCCCCTTACCGGAGTTGGGGAAGATGAACAATGTCGACGGCCGATTTTGGGGAAAACCAAATTCCGACAATCCCTGAAGAGGAACAAAGCAATTGAGTGAGGCGAAAGGCTCCAAGGGCCTAGTGGCACGTTATGACGCAAAGGAATGAGGTCGGGGAGGTCGCGGCGGTGCTTACCGAGGCGGAGGCAGAGTAGAGCTTCCCCCTCTTCCACACCGAGGAAGAGAAGTGAGCGAAGGAGAGGGCTCGAGGGGGTTTTGTGTGGCCCTAGAGACGGCAAGGGAAGCGGCGTTAGACGGGGATGATCCGGGTTGGCCGCGAAGAGCGGTGGATTGACGCCGTCGCAAGGCTCGGACGGAGCGTGACAGAGCGGCGCGGCCGCGTGGAGGTGAAGCTCAGACGAGTGGGGTCGGCATGGGCGCGTGCACTCGATGCGGCCGAGGTGAGGAAACCAGGGGCGATGGTCCGAAACCGGGGGCGGGACCGTTGAAGCTGACGCGGGAGCGACGACGCCATGGTGCAGCGCGGGGGAGCTAGCGCGGCAGCGACGTCCGTGTGGAGACGAAGGCCTGACCGGTGGGGCCGCGGCGTCAGCGTCTCAGCCACGGGCGCGCGATCGCGCAGGAGGGAGCGAGACGGGCCATTGGATCGATATCCAACGGTCGATAACGAACGAGCGATTATAACTCAGGCCGAAGGGGTACGCAATCGCGACCGTTGATTTCCCATCCGACGGCTGCAAGCGACGCGCGATTAAGCGACTTGGCCGAGCCAAGTGGCGTTGGGTTTGAGTCGGGCTCGGGTCCGAGCCCGATGAACAGTATTTTCAGGTTTTGTTTTAAAAGACTAAGAAGATAGGGAATTTTTGGAGGTAGCTCCGAAGCTCCAAAAATTATAAAACTTTTATGGAAGCTTTCTCGAACAGATTACAACGTTGTGTAATTTTTCCAGAAATTTTTATGCAATGCATTTCTCTCCAAAAAATTCACAAGCTGCTGGGCTAGGGGTTTGACCAGAATTCAAACTGGTTTGACTGGCCTATTTGAAATAGCAAACAAAATCTAAAAATTATGAGATTTTGCAGAGAGGTTACTAGGATGATCAAGATGACAGGAAAAATATTTCTAGAGGATTATCCCAAGATTTGATCATAGAGTTTTTAAGGTTAACTATTTCCATCAATAGAAACATTGTTCCTTGGAAATAGGAATTACTAGGGGAAAATTTCTAGAAAATTTCAAATGACATCATGAGGCATCAAAAGTTTTAATTTATCCTCATTTTATTATATTTGAAACACACACCATTGTTTGGGGTGTTACAAAACCTCCCCCCCTTACAAGAATCTCGTCCCGAGATTCCGGGTAGGTCGGAAACTGGATAGGAAGGTGCTAACAGATTACACAACATGTGCTATCTTGATTTCCTTTAAAGATAGTGCTAGGATATCCTTAACAAGGTTACAAGGAGTGGTTACAACATTTTTCCTTCCGTTGCTTTGCTTAACCTTTCTTTTCTTGATTCGAAGGCACATTAAGTAGAAGGAAAAAGATCTGAATATTCATTTCGCATACGGTCTTCACGCTCCCAAGTGGCTTCATCCTCAGAATGATTTGTCCACTGAACTTTAAGGAACTTGATGACACGATTCCTTGTTCTTCGTTCAGCTTCCTCAAGGATGCGAAGAGGACGCTCCTTGTAGGTCAAGTCTTCTTATACATCGAGACTCTCCAAAGGAGCCTCCTCCGTTGGAACGCGAAGGGACCTCTTCAACTGAGACACGTGAAAAACATCATGCACACCATCAAGTGCAGCGGGCAACTCCAACTTGTAAGCAACCGCTCCTTTCTTCTCAATGACGCGGTAAGGTCCAACGTATCGAGGAGCTAGCTTGCCTTTGATGCCAAATCGTTGATGACCCTTCAGAGGAGAGACTTTGAGATAAACAAAGTCATTAGGCTCGAAGCTCAACTCACGGCGACGACGATCCACATAGCTCTTTTGTCTTGATTGAGCCGTGCGCAATCGATCTCGAATCAACCGAACTTGACTTTCGGCCTCATTAATCGAGTCGGGGCCAAAGAATGGTCTTTCACCTGTTTCTGACCAATTCAATGGGGTCCTACATTTTCTCCCATATAATGCCTCAAATGGTGCCATGCCAAGACTAGCCTGAAAGCTGTTGTTGTAGGAGAACTCGGCAAACGGCAAACACTTCTCCCAATTCTTCCCATAAGAGAGAACACAAGCACGGAGCATGTCTTCCAATACTTGATTGACTCTTTCAGTTTGGCCATCAGTTTGAGGATGATAAGCTATGCTGAAAGAAAGACGAGTCCCTATAGCTTCTTGCAAACTATGCCAAAACCGGGAGGTGAAGAGTGAACCACGATCAGAAATGATCATCTTCGGTATCCCATGCAAACTCACAATGCGGGAGATGTAGAGCTCTGCCAACAGACCAACACGAAGACCGGTTCGCACTGGTAGAAAATGTGCCACTTTAGTCATCGATCAATGACAACCCGCTTGGCATCTTTCCTTTGAGGTGAGGCGGATCGGTGATAAAATCCATACCAACAGTAATCCCACTTCCACTCGTGCATCGCAAAGGTCAGAGGAGACCCGCTGGACGCTGATGTTCGGCCTTCACTCGGCGACATACGTCGCACTCGGCAACAAACCTTGCAACCTCCCGCTTCATGCGGGTCCACCAGAACTTCTGACGAAGATCTTGATACATCTTTGTGGCCCCGGGATGAATGGACAAAGGAGAATCATGGGCCTCATGGAGGATGACATTCCGTAATTCCATGACCTTCGAAACAACAAGGTGTTTTTCGAACCATACAACACCATCGTCATCTTCAGAAAAGCACTTAGCTGTTCCACTCTTGATATTTTGCTTGATTTGACTCACACCTTTATCTGTTTGCTGTGCAGCCCTAATCTGATCTTCCAAGGTTGGTTGCACAACCAAGGCAGCGAGAGAACCATGCTCAACCACTTCCAAGTTGAGCCGCTGAAATTCTTCATGAAGAGCGGGCTGCTGCTCCTTGATCATCAAGGTATTGCAATAGACCTTGCGACTGAGAGCATCGGCAACAACATTAGCTTTGCCCGGATGGTATTGGAGACCCATATCATAATTTTGATCAATTCCAACCACCTTCTTTGCCTAAGGTTCAGATCTGATTGGGTGAACAAGTACTTCAAACTTTTGTGATCCGAATACACTTCGCAACGATTACCGATGAGGTAATGTCGCCAAATCTTCAGCACATGGACCACAATAGCTATTTCCAAGTCATGTGTTGGATAATTGAGTTCATGAGGCCTTAATTGCCGTGATGCATAAGCCACTACCTTGCCCTCTTGCATAAGAACACAACCGAGTCCTTGACGAGAAGCATCGCAATAGATATCGAAGCTTCGGTGGACATCGGGAAGAACAAGAACTGGAGCTGAGGTCAACCTCTTCTTGAGCTCTTGAAAACTCTTCTCACAATCAGCGGACCACATATATTTCTTGTCCTTCTTGAGCAATTCTGTCATTGGCTTCGCAATCTTGGAGAAATTCTCAATAAAGTGACGATAATATCCCGCTAAACCGAGAAAACTCCTCACATCAGTCACTGACTTGGGCTGACCCCATGATAGCACATCACTGACCTTGCTAGGATCAACGGTGATGCCTTTCGCTGAAATAACATGACCCAATAATGCCACTTCCTTCAACCAAAACTCGCACTTGCTGAACTTCGCATAAAGCTGATGTTCGCGAAGTCTTCCCAATACTAGCTTCAGATGTTCATCATGCTCTTCAAAGATGTTGGACATCGTATACGTCTTGCATAATCAAGTTCTACATTCATGTAATACCGATAAATATCACAACTCATTGCTTATGTATAGATACATCTTTGAAAAATGTCCTGAATAGAAAGAACCGGTGGGTTTCTCGACCCACATGTGGTATCGCTGCAAACCATCCAAGAAGACTCGCCCTTCGCCGAGAAATACATAATGAGGTCATTGCTCGTCGAAGAACATGAAGTACATAGTGGTGCCCTACAACCGTGGGTAAGTGTCACTACTTGCTATACAAATTTCATTTGTACTTTATAATGTATACGAACTTAGGTTTAATGACTATAGCGACATACATGAGTAGGTACCACTGGATCCTTTTAGTTATTATACCCAAGAGGAACCATGTGATATACCTTGATTCCCTAAACCGCAACAAGCACGACTTCAGCGTTCTAAGAGGAATACTCGAGAGGTATGCTCATTTTCTCCTTACATAACTCTATTGTAGTCTTCATTCGTTTGAAATGACCGAGGATAACTTTTTCGAATCATGTAGGTCATTCATCGATTATGTTGCCAACAAAGGAATATACAATGAAAAGAGCGCCCAACTAACACACAGGATGGATTTTCTGGTACGCGCTACAACACAATAATCCTATATCATACTTCATAATAACGCGTCTCGAACTGACTATACCTATATATGTAATTCTATTTTTGCAGTGCCGCCAGCAAAAAGATGACGAGTTATGTGCAATCTACGTTTGATATCATATGCAGCTAATCCTTAGAGCTAGGAAGAAGGAACTTGAGGTTTGTCAATCTCGAAATAATTATTTCCTAATTATAAATTTAAATATATATAGCTTACCACTTTACTCTTGCTATCGACAAGCCTTGGATTTACAATGTGATGGACTCGTTGCGGAAGAGATCAAGGACATTCGAAAGAAGCTTTGCACCTTTATCAACTCAGAAATCATTAACGACAACGGAGAGTTTCACTCCGTCGCCAACCCAGAGCATCACCCCGCCGACACCTCTCAACGCAAACAGTTGACTCAATTGTAATCCAGTTGTAACTATAGCGACAATACTTGAACAAATGCGATCTTTTGTAATTTATTTTGAGTAATGATCACTTTGAGTTGTCAACAATTGATTATCTCTGATGAATCTGTTTTTGTGCATGCTTGAATCTGTTTTTGTGCATGCTTGAATCTATTTTTGTGCATACTTGTTTTCAGAGGGCATGGCTAGCAATTCCTGAGGCTAGCCAGAAAAACAGCAAAATGCAGTCAGGGGGGTAGGAACTATCAGAGACGGTTTTTCGTTAAAACCGTCTGTGAAGGCTAGTATCACAGACGGTTTTGACTAAAACCGCTCGTGATATGTGAATATCACAGACGGTTCTTTATAAAACCGCTCAGGATACATTTAATATCACGAGCGGTTCTTAAGAAAAACCGCTCGTGATATTCACGATCACATACGGTTTTTGTTTAGAACCGCTCGTGATATTCGCGTATCACGAGCGGTTTTAGTCGAAACCGCTCGTGATACTATCCTTCACTGACGGTTTTAATAAAAAAGCGTATGTGATATTGCGTATCACGACGATTTTTCACCGCTCGTGATAACCGTCATTATCACGCATCAACAAGTATAGACGGTTCGAAACCGCTCGTGATGACGATTCAACCGCTGCGTGATGTGGCTTCCTATAGTAGTGCGGGTAGGTGTCCTGCAATGACGACGGTGGCGGTGGTCGGGCGGCGCGTGCGTACCGCGTGCACCCGGATCCTCCACCGCTAAGGTGCAGTAATCGTGGGGCACGTGGATGTGCCCTCCCGAGCCTCCCCGACCGGGTCAGAGGACGTGCCAGCCTTAGCATATGCGTCGACACGGCAACCTCTTGGACCGTCCCGCACGACGTTAGGGTCACGCAACGCCTCGCCGCACTGCAGGCCCGACGGACAAACTGCACTAGCTCATCGCGTGTCACCTCCACACCAATGCCGAGCCTATCCTGGATCGACTAAGAGTCCCTAGTAATCCCGACGTTGATGTCCATCTGCAAGGAGGACATGAAAGCGTCAAACCTATAATTAAGGTAACCATACTCAAACATTTTAAAACAAAATAGTACGTACTGTGAGGTGCAAGTTTCGCACGAAGTGTACAGGGTATGCGTCGGTCGGTGCTAACACATGAGTAGGGGGAGGGTTGATGACATGCACCAGCTTGGTGCGTGTCTACAGGGCGTACCAGCGAAGGTACTCATTGTACGAGCCGGGGTCATACGGGCCGTCCTCCTGCACGTAGTCCTCGTGGGCGTTCGCCCACTGCGTCGCCCACGGCTCCATCTTCACCGGCCACTGCGTCCTAGTGCCACCCCTCCTACTATGCCTGCGAAATGCACCACTACAATTAGAAGCCGTCGTAACAGAACTGGTAAAAACATATACGAACATGTGTTGTGTGTAACTCACGCGTGGGTCGAGTTAGGCACCCTCGTCCCGACGGGAACTGGAACAACCTGACAGAGGCCGAACTAGCTCATCAAGCTGTGCACCGCGTAGTCCTCAACGAACATGTCGAAGACGAAGTTTTTCAAGGCCCACCAAGATCGTCCGGTCATGCCAAAGACAAAGAGGACAACCCCGAGAGCATGGTCCTCCGTCTCCTGATCAGAGTACGGCTCGTAGCACACGTCGTCAGTGGTGAGGCAGTCCGGCTGCTCCACGAAGTTCTCGTACACACGTGTGACCTGCACGTGTGCATACTGTGCCTACGAGCTAGAATAATGGTTACAAAGGATGACCCGTAATATGACTGAACCAAAGATATAGGGAAGTAGTACCCGTCTACGGCACCAAAGGGACCCTACAGTAGGCCGGTCCATCGCGTCCCCATGGTACAGGTCCTCGCCGTACGGACTGGAATCTACCAGCATGGGCCATCCGAGAGAGAAGTGCTCGAACGACCACAGTTGTGGTAGGAGGGGGCAACCTGTGAGGATAGATGTCGGCTTCGTCCTACAGCACGCATCACACATGCCACGGTACGTCGCGACAAGTACGGCTGATCTCCAACTGATCTGCAGCTCCTCACAGTCGGCGATGGCCCTCGCGTACCCCACGAGGTGGGCATCGACAGAGTCACCGTGGCTGCTGGTAAATAGTACCTAGCCGAAGAGCCACAATAGGTATGTCTCAAGGTGCAGCAACACCTGGTTGGTGGTGGGTTGTGGGACCATCCGCTCAACCTACGCACAAACAAATAATTAGTAAGCCCATCATATGGCTAGGATAGTGCATCGCTAAATATGGAAAATATGGAGCATACATACTCGGAACTACGAAAGCCACCGCAATGGCGGGTCATGCTGCTATCGCTCTGAGAAGTCGTAGTACGGTGGTGCGGCCTCCACCGCAAGAACCCCCTGAAACCTGCCCAGCAAGGCGTCGCGCCAGTTGACAGGTGCGTCCGGTGGGAATGTAGGGGCTCCCACGATTGGCAGGTCGAGCAGCATCACGACATCCTGCAGAGTAGGGGCTATCTCCCCGAATGGGAGGCGTAAGGTGTGCGTCTCGGGCCGCCACCGGTCCACCAGGGCTGTTAGGAGTGACCAGTCAAACGGGAATCATCGTGACCGCTCCGGACCGGCCTAGACCTCCCCGTCGTCCTCGACCGGAGCGCCATCCTCTTCGGTGGCCTCCACCATCTGCGCGAGAGGTAGAAGGCCGGCATGGCTCAGCTTGCAAAGCACGAAGAAGTAACTACATAGCGGGCATATGATACAAAACAAATGGCACAGCTTGCGGATAATCCTATCTCCAAGCCCGTCGGGGTGTCCGCATACGTACCACCCCCAAGTCAGCCACGTCGTCCCCGCGAACCGGATGCAGGCCAAAATGCTAGTCTGAACCACCAGGGTCGTGAGCCATACCTGCAAATCAATTTCCAGTTAGCAATTATGACACAATTAGTGGGTTCAATTACTTATAGCGTAGCTCTGGAAATTTTGCAAATTAAGTTGTATTCTTGCTTAATTCTACTGATTTTTTGATCATAACCTACCATGCTTTCGAAAGTAACGAACCATGATTTCATATGCAAACCTAAGACTACGCAATTTACAAACTATTAACAATATGCATGGACCCTGTCAATTATAAAATAAACAAGGTATTACGTAGGTTTGTCAATTATAAAATAAATAACAAAGAAATTAAAAGGCATTAATGTTAGTTGAGCTTTTAAATTATATTCCAATGACAAATAAATCATATTTGGTATGTTCTTAGTGGCACCAAAACATTTTGCTCGAACACAGGTCCTAATTAAACGAGATATTACATACGCATGTCAGTTATAAAATAAATAACAAATAAATTAAAAGCATTAATGTTAATTGAGCATTTAAATTATATTCTAATGGCAAATAAATCATATTTGGTATGTTCTTAGTGGCACCAAAACACTTTGCTCGAACACAGTGGTAATAAATATACAATTTCATGAAACCTGAGTGGTAAACACGCAATTTTCCCTACAAAAGGCTATATTATGTTAACACCTGTACAGACTGCTATGGATTGCGAAATACTTATAACATCATTGTTACTATGCATATTTATAATGGATGAAGCTTTCATGAAAAAAAAAATCAAAATTTCATATGTTTTGGAATCCTATGGATTTGGAACTATGTATCTGTGATTTTGGTCTTAGTATTTTTTAATTCCTTAATCCAACCAAAACTATAAATAAAATGTTATCAATTCTTTATTGTGCAAATAAATACATGTATGTAACATTCTATAAACTAACATTTGTGAATGCACATGTTATCGACATTTTTATATAATAGAAAAGTAACACGTTATCGTTCATCAAGCCCGGGCGCAATTAGCGCAACACGCAAAATAGTATAACTGAATTAATTTTCACTGACAGATTTTTCCTCCATACGAACTTCCAAACTAATTGTATTAATCATGCTATCTCCAAACTAAGATTTTTTAAAATTAACCTACTATTATTTCATTTGCTAACAATATATCAATACACATTATGTTGCTTGCTAATCTACCATGGTTTCAAAAATACACACATACAAAATAATGCTAGAGATTCACCGTTATCATCGTCGATGCGAAAAACTTTTTTTTCCTCCTCTCCTCTCTCTCTTCTTTCTTCTACTTTCAGCCATCGCTTTCTCAAATAACGACTGTTCACAGGCGGCCGCGTGCGCGGTATAAGCACCCCAAGTCGCCCAACAATTGGACGACTAGGGTCTAGCGGTGAGCGATAGGTGTCCTAGTCGCTCCACCGTACGATGACTAGGACTGAGTCACCCAACCGTTCGGCGACTAGGAGGCGAAAGATCCAGTCACTTCACGGTTAAGCGACTTTGACATCTGTCGCTCACCCGTTGGGCGACTAGCCTAAGTCGCCCAACCACGGAGCGATACGTGATTATTTCTAACAAAAAAATTAAGTAGTATTATTTATGTAATTCTGAATAAAAAATAGATTATTAAAAAAAATTCGCAGATTATGTGTATATACTTCATTTCCGTACTACGAACAGACATGCAACCAAAGTTTACTTCTGCTGTGTACGTTAGCATGTACTTGCCTGTAGGAGGTTTGAAGCGTTCCAACCTGACACCCCTCTCTCCCTCTCTATATATACCAACCTGTCCTCGTTCTTCCCATCTTAGCTCAACGACCAAAGACACACAGCACAACACCACGTAAGGCAACATGCATTCAACTCGCCCCCTCCTCCTCGCCGCTGCCCTCCTGCTCTTGGCCGTCCCGGCGGTCAGAGCTCAGGAAGAAACCGGTAGGCTAGCTCGTTCGCTCCCTCAAACTAATTAATGCATGTTACGATTCCACCATGCATGCGTGTCCATTGATTTGACCGAAAGGTTCTTTGGGAATCTTGCAGAGCATGAGGAGGAGTTCAGCTACGAGCTCGACGCGGAGAACGGGCCGGAGCACTGGGGCAAGGTCAAGGAGAACTGGACGAAGTGTGGCACGGGCCAGATGCAGTCGCCCATCGACCTCTCCGACCAGCGCGTCTCGCTGATCCGCCACCTCGGCTACCTCAACCACTACTACCGCCCCGCCGAGGCCTCCATCAAAAACCGCGGTCACGATATCATGGTACGTAGGATAGGATCCATCGACCGCTAGTAATTACTCTCTCAATTCCCTCTCTTAAGTAGGATTTACCAGGAGTTAGGAGTATTGATCGATCGTGAAGCATTCCTAATCAACGACTGATCGATCGATTAACCGTGTGCAGATTAGGTTCGAGGGCGACGCTGGGAGCCTTTCGATCAACGGCACGGCGTACTACCTCAAGCAGATGCACTGGCACTCGCCCACCGAGCACAGCGTTAACTGCCGCAGGTGAGGGTCCGGTTATTACTAACATTCATGGCCTTAATGGCCCTGCGCGCGTGATTAGCGTTGACATGGCCACACCTTAAATGATAATTAGCAAGTCGTAGTAGTACTCGTACTAATCGCTCCGAGATGCGTGCGTGCAGGTACGACATGGAGCTGCACATGTTCCACGAGAGCGCCGAGAACAAGTCTGCTGTGATCGGCATCCTCTACCAAATTGGCAGCCACGACGCTTTCCTGCACAAGGTTTTGTTTTTAATTCTTTAATCAAGCTAAGCTAAGCTAAGCGACATGGCATGGCATGGCATGCACTATGCTTTGCTTACTTAATTTAATCCCTTGCAAGTTGCAACGTTACCTGCTACTCATTTTAGTTGGTTAATTAACATTTTGATGCATCATGCACGCGTACGTGGCTCTTGTTGCAGCTGGAGCCGTTCATCAAGATGATAGCAGACAAGAAGGAAAGGGAGGAGAAGATCGGCGTGGTAGATCCCAGGGGCGCGAGGGGCAGGGACAGCGTGTACTACCGCTACATGGGCTCCCTCACCACGCCGCCGTGCGACGAGGGGGTTATCTGGACGATCGTCAAGAGGGTACATAGGCCTCTCCTGACATTTCACCTCGATCATCTCAATAATCTTTTCGTTTTGGTTTTTGTTTACTTATGGTGATTACTGATTAGAATCTTGATCAAGACATGACCAAACAATGCAAATAATTCTTTGCTATATTCTTCGGCCTTCGGGTGAGGTGTATCCTGTCGATTATTTGGGTTGGTGAGGGAATTGTTTGCTGAGATTTTTAAGTGGTTTTGCAGGTTCGCACCGTGTCGAGGAACCAGCTGGAGCTCCTCAGGGCCGCCGTCCATGATGTAAGTTTTTTCGTGAATTTCTCCCGTTTCCCAACCCTTTTTTCAAGAAAGCAAGTGTGTGATCTCAACGTGCCAATTCCACTTCGCAGTCCAACTCATGTCGTTCAACCACGAACGCGACCGGTCCCTAGAGTCTTCAGGCTTGTGTTTTCGTCTGACTAATAGTTTCGCCGGGCGTTGTCTAACGGACCGGGGGGCGTAGGAATGTCGATATAGACTTGCAGACATCTAGAAGGCACTTGCAAACAAATAAAATGGTTAAATTCTAAAGCGAAATGAAAGCAGCTTCCTGGTTGATTTCCACTCGAGCTAATTTCCTCCGTATTGCTGTGCAGGGCATGGAGAATAACGCGAGACCCCTTCAGGAGGTGAACAACAGAGACATCGGCATTTTCTGGCCTTATCCCCATAAACATTATTAGGGTCGATTGCCTGCTTAGCTAGCTGATGTGGAGGGACAGTTCAGAAGTCAGCACTGAATATTAGTTTGATGTTTCAGCCTGAATGATACTTGCATATTGTTGATGAGTTTGTATTAGAGTTTAATAAAGAAGTTGTACTAGAGTTGGATGATATCTTAGACTATAAATAAAGAGTGTGAGGTCTTGTGGGACTACACACAATTATTCTCCTAATTTTTATATGGTATCAGAGCTTACCCGATCCACTACCGTCATCATCACCAAACCCTAGCCACCTAACGCCGCCATCAACAACCACCACTGTCATCGTCATCGCCATCCACCACCGCCGTCATTGCAGGTCGCCACGGGCGCGCGGAAGATAAGGCGGGGATGGGTATAAAATATAAGGACAACGCCAAAACATTTCGCCTCCCACACAAGCGTTCAAAAATTTCCGCGAATCACAGACGGTTTCAAGTAAAAACCATTTATGATGAGCTAGTATCGCAGACGGTTCATATTAAAACCCGTCTGTGATAAGTATCTCCCGATTTTACCTTACTCTGTGACTTGAAATGCCTAACTCTATGATTTCAAGGCATGGTAAAATCATAGAGTTAGTGATTTCAAGCCATGGTAAAATCAGGGTGTTAGTGATTTCAGGCCATGGTAAAATCAGAGAGTTAGGCATTTCAAGCCATAGTAAAATCACAGAGTTAGGCATTTCAAGTCATAGAGTTAGGTGTAAAATTGGGAGATCCATATCATAGACTCTCTGATTCTAAGCTATGGTAAAATCAAAGATACTTAACACAGAAGGTTCTTAATACAAACCATCTATGATGAGGATAGGAAGTCACAGACGGTTCATGTTAAAAACCGTCTATGAAGTATCACAGACGGTTCCAAACAAAAACCGTCTGTGATATTTAGTAATATCACAGACGGTTCTTGTTCAGAACGGTTCATCACAGACGGTTGACCAAAACCGTTTATGATATTTAGTAATATCATAGACAGTTCTTGTTCAGAACCGTTTGTGATACTTCACAGACGGTTTTCAACACGAACCGTCTGTGATATTACTTCTTCACAGACGGTTTTTAGCGCAGCCAGTAACACAGATGGTCGCTAAACAAAAACCGTCTGTGATTGTATTTAATACAGACAATTTTGGTCAACCGTCTGTGATAAGGCATCCAATATTAACCTTTTTGTAGTAGTGGTTGATGCGTGAAGGATTGCCATGATCATGGAAGATACGCATGACATATCTTGGTAGTGATTGACATTGCTCCAGTTGTTTAAGAAGATGACCTCTGAGAAGATTGAGGCTGCGAGGAAGGAGGAGGAGGAAGCCGCAATGAGGGTAGTAGAAGAGAAGAGGAAGACAATTGTTGAGACTACATTCCCGCTAGTCACACAAGGTGACATGTGAAGCATGTTACAGGACCTTTTCGCTATGGGTATGACTAGGGTTGAAAACGGATCGGACAGTTTCTGACCGATCCGGACGGAAACGAATTCGGATGGTCTCAGATCGGATTTTTCTCGGATAATTTTCGGATCGGAAACGAATTCGGATTTTTTTGTCGGAAACGGAAACGAATACGGTAGGCATGCTATCCGGCGGAAACGAATACAAATATGGATTATCCGAAAAATACGTAGTCCAGATATCCGGAATTTCGGCCCCATAGAATAGCCCAGCCCAATAGTCCACTGCCCAGCCTGGCCCATCACAGTCCACTACAAGCGCGGGATGGAGGCGGCCCAAGCACTGAGCCGGGCCAGCGTGCGAGTGGAGGCGGCCAAGGGAGGCGGTGGCCAGAGAGGAGAGCCGACGGCAGGCACAGCATAGGAACTCGGAGGAGAGGTGGTGCCATAGGGGGAGAGGAGCCGGTAGCGGGCAAAGCCACGGTTGACGGCGTAGGACCGCAGGTGGCGTCGGCCAAGGGGCGGCGCTGTGGCCCAAGCCCTGGTCGGAGCAGCGTGGTGTAGGAGCCGGAGGCGGCGTAGGTGGCGGCGGGCGCGGTGTAGGAGCCCAAAGGAGAAGGTGCCGCCGTGGGGAAACTCAGAGAGAGAGAGAGAGGGGGGGAGGAAGCGGCAGCCTGGGGTGAGCACGGGCATGGAGGCGGCCCAAGCACCGAGCGGGGCCAAGGTGCGGGTGGAGGCGTGTGACGAACCACCCTGTGATATATAGCAAAGGTCCGAGAGGACCCCTTTTTTTTTTTTTTTTTTTTTTTGCGGTACTTCCCGAGGGAGGTCTACCAGGACATCCCAGGAGGTCTGCAAGACCTCCTGGAGGTCGTGGCCAACCACCAGCGAGGTCCACCAGGACCTCCCAGGAGGTCTTCAGGACCTCCTGGAGGTCTTGGCCAACCACCGCTAGTAGCACCTCTTAGTATATCAGAGAGGTCCGACAGACCTCCCAAAGCTAAGTCCCGTGGGACCTCCTGAGGTCTCCGCCTCAGGCACCGAGCTAGTCCCAGAACAGATTGGCTAGCTCAAGCAGATCCAAAGACAAGTGTAATCAAATCCATACACAAGCTAAGAGGAGCAAGAGACAAAACAATAAATATAAATATATTAAGGACCAAACCGCCAAGCTTCTACAGAGATGCCTCAAGGGCTACAAAGAATAACAAGAACAAATGGAAAGCTAAGCTTCAACGATAGGTCCAACCGATCACCCATCGCTATCGAGTGGAGGACGCCCCTAGGTCTCAAGGTCTCCAAAGACCTCTTCTTCATCGAGCTTTGAGCTCCTGGAACCTCCTGCAATGCCGATATGAACAGAGGGCAAAAGCCATGAGTACATTGAATGTACTCAAGAAGCCGTGAGGAATGTATGCATTAGATAATTATGCAAGGCTTGCCAAAAGAGAGTCAGAAGGTTAGTTGCATAAAGCGGTGTTTGACAATAAGTAATAAGTAGATTGAAAAGCTCAAGTTAAAACATTAGTACATAAATACATTTGATTCAAAGGGCCGTGAGCACCCGCCACACCCAAAGACACCTGGAGCACCCACTCCAGACTACCCAAGCCAACCGTGGAGGTCTAGTCATACCCATGACCAGACCTCTCCCACGACCACCCCGAGCACCCACTCCAGAGTTCCCCAACCAGCCCTGGACCAACTAGTGAGCCACCATGACCCCTCTGGAGCCGCCAAGGTCTCTTCAAGGCAAAGCCATGACCTCTCACCCAAGTGTCCAGGAGCACAAGTTCACAAAGCTACCCCTTGCACCATTTCATCGAGCATGTCCATAACCAAGGACTTGGCTATTCAATAGATTTTACACTGCAGAGGTGTACAACTTACCCACAATCCACGATCTCTCAAATGAGGCGGGTTCCGGCCACCCTTGCTCACTTAGAAGGTGAGCACTGAGAGCGACAAGGCTTTACAAAGCTTTGAATTGACTCAGAGCTGCCCGCTAAGGTTTCGCTAATCCCCTTTGGTCTAGAAGTCCGCAGGTTATGGGGTGCCCTCTTGCGCCAACGAATCACACGCCAACCCAAAGAGCCCCAAGCCAATCCATTGCTAATTATTCAGCCTGCACTATTCACATAAAATGATCTTGTGGTTGCAATCGATTGGCCCAGCATCAACAGACACAAAGTAAAGTCCTTATTTGTGCTCAGCAAGACATCCACAACCCCAAAATGAAGCATCCACTACTCACTCCCGACCTTCTTGCCCGAGCAAAACAATTTGTAATTAACCCCGCCAAAAGACCACCCATCTGGCACAACAATTATTAATGTGATCTCGCACCACAATCAACACAACTTAGGCATCCCGCCATAGTTGCTTAACAATGGCACCAACCACGTGTTCCATATTTCAATTAGTCAAGATTATTAATTGATGAGGCATGATTCACAGATCCACGGTTTCTAAAGCAAGGCTAAGCATACAACATACGGTCCCAAAGTTGGCAATAACAAGGAATACCAACCAAAATATCCATCCTAAGGTGTCCAAAGAGTTCATGTCAACATGTTCGGTTCAAGTATATCAAGGAGGCATAATGTCAAGTAGGAGGATAGCTACTTGCCCAAAACATGCTTTATAAAGATAGCCATGCAAGTTTAATGAATCAAAATAGCTTTGCAAAGTGGGATCAAGATGATCAAAGGCCACGACTTGCCTCTGTTGGAGAAAGAAAAGCTTCTATCAAGGAGCTTGATTCACGAAGTTCTCAACGATCACCCGAGATCTACACGTTAGCAAAAGAAACCAAATAAGCAAATAATTTCCAAGAAAACCAAAAGAACTTACTCAACACCAAGAGAGAAGAGGAGATCCACAGGAGGAGGAGGAGATCCACCAGTCGAAGGAACCGAGGAGTTGAAATGAGGAGCAGGAGGCAATGGTGCCCTCTGGTGCTCTATTTAAAGAGCAAGGAAACAGAGCACCAACCCAAAGAAGCGACCTGTGTTCAAGGTTTTAGGACAAGGGCACACCGCCACAAGGTACGAAAAGAAATAAAGAAAGCAAGGATGTGACACAAAGTAGAAAAAGAGTACAAAAGTAGGTGGCGACATTTAATGTGACTCGACCCACATTAATGCACTAAGACCGCCAAAGGGGCGATCAAAAGGTCTTGAGACTAGTCAAAGGACATGGTCCACGGTCCAAATAGGAGGTCCAAGGAGGAGGTCCAAGAAGGAGGTCCTGCGAGGAGGTCCTAGGACCAAAAGGGAGGTCTAGACCGCAAAGGTCTAAACACAAAAGGGGAGGTCTAAACCTAAAGGAGGTCCAAACACAACAAGGAGGTCCGAACCTAAGGAGGTCCAAACACAACAGGGAGGTCTGAACCTAAAGGAGGTCCAAACACAACAGGAGGTCTCAACCTAGAGGAGGTCCAAACACAACAAGGAGGTCTCGAACCTAAAGGAGGTCCAAACACAACAGGAGGTCTCAACATAGAGGAGGTCCAAACACAACAGGAGGTCTCGAACCCGAGGAGGTCCAAACACAACAGGGAGGTCTGAACCTAGAGGAGGTCCAAACACAACAGGGAGGTCTGAACCTAGAGGAGGTCCAAACACAACAGGGAGGTCTGAACCTAGAGGAGGTCCAAACACAACAAGGAGGTCTGAACCTAAAGGAGGTCCAAACACAACAGGGAGGTCTAGACCACAAAGGTCAAAACACAAGGAGGTCCTAAGGATATGAGGTCCAAAAGACAAAAGATAGCTGGACTTCAAGGGGAGATCCAACCCTCAAACAGATCTAGACCCCAAGGAGGTTTAAATCACAAGAGAACCAGACCTCAAAAGAGGTCCCAAGCGCAAGGGGGTAAGGCGCTCGAGGAGGCCCTGAGAGCAGGGAGGTCCTGACGGTCAAAATCTCCCAAAAGGGAAAATCCGACGGCCAAGATATCAAAAGGAGAGGACCTGAATGGTCAAGATCAAAAGGCAAAGGGAGGTCCTGGCGCTCAAGATCTCAAAAGAAGAGCCTGAACGGCCAAGATCTCAAAACGGGAGGACCTCAAATGGTCTAGATCAAAGGGTGCGGGGGGTCCCGACGGTCAAGGATATTCAAGATTAAAAGGGTGGTCTTTACAAAAGACCAAGGAAGGATCGAGGAGGTGGTCCTTGCAAAACAGCCAGGGGGAGGTCCTGGGATCAAGGAAAACGCGCAGCAAAGCAGAGCCGTTCGATCAGAATCGGGCGGTCCAGAAAGGAAAGGAACGTTTGGACCATCCAAACGTCACTTCGCAGTTGAGCCGTCAGATCCAGATCGGATGGCGCGAAACGAGGGGCCGTTCGGACCGAGCGAACAGACCAGCAAGGCTAGGCCGTCTGATTTAGATCGGACGGCCCTTAGGTGAGAAGTAAAGCCTTAAGCGTACAACCCACAAGAGTCAAAGAGGGTCCAGCGCTAAGGAGGTCTTGGGCTGAGGAGGTCTGGACCTTTGGATCCAACGAAGGGAGGACCTGGAGTATGAACACAGGGGAGATCCAAAGAGGCAAGGGGAGGTCCCAAAGGAACTCTGGGACGCCCAAATGACCTCAGAGGTTACAAGAGAACGCTAAGAGAGGTCCACGGGGAGGTCCAAACAAAGAAAGAGGTTTAGACCAAGCGAAGATCCAAATCAAGATGAAAGCTTAGACCCAAGGGAGGTCTAAGCACAAAGAGATTCAAGCCAACAAGGGGAAAGTCCGGACTTAAGGAAAGTCCAAACAGAAGATTACAAAGAGAGGTCCAGAGAACAGAAGGGGTTGAACCTATAAAGAGGTCCGGCTGGGAGGAGGTCTGGGGCGAAGGAAGGACCCAAGAGAGGATGTCTCCAAAAAGGGAGGAGAGACTAGCCCGGAGGACAAACAAGGCCATGAGAGAAAAAGAGGCTAAAAGCCAAAGAACAAAGAATAACTCCAAATCAACCAGAAGGGATTAATTTGAAGTTTGGTTAGTTCAAGTTAAACCTCCAAATTTCTCAAATCTTCAAATTAAGCTTTGAACTCTCAACAAAAGCGAATGGTTATTATTTTTACCAAATTTTCAAAATTTCGAAAAACGGACGTTACAAACCTACTCCCTTAAAGGAATCTCGACCAAGATTCGGCCGACTAGAGAATGGGTTAGGGAACAGGTTTCACCCACTCTTCGTAAACTTTCTCTTTTGAGTGGGGCAAACCAAACTATTATCTACACGACTGTGGACTCACTAGAGCCGGGTCGAGCAAAAACGCCCATTACAGAGAAGGTCCGAATCCTACGGGAATTCGAGACGAAGCGAGGATTCAAAACAAGGTTCACAAGGACAGAAGGAGGTCCACGAGAACACGGGGAGGTCCAAGGAAGGGACAAATTGAGCCAAACAGGGCTCTCGGAAAACAAAAAGGGTTGGAAACACAAACTCGAGCTGAGAGCCAAGGGGTGGTTGTGACCCAAAAGACAAGAGGTCAGAACCAAGGGTAAGTTCAAACCAAGAGGGAGGTCTAAACATTAGAGAGATTCAAACCCGCAGAGGTGGTCTGGTTAGAAGAGAGGGAAAGATCCCAGTTTAAGGGAGATGCAAAGGATTCAAGGGGGGTTCAATTGATCTTAGGGGAGACCAATTGAACGCAGGGAGGCTCAAAGTAGCAGCAAGAGGTCCAAACAAGCATGAAGAGGTTTAGATGGACCCAAGAGATTCGAACCAACAAAGGAGGTTTGAGCCCCTAGAGTCAAACAAAGGGGTGGTGGTCCAGAGAACAAGCACTGGGCCAAAGAATAACACGAAGCAAAACAAGGAAAGGGGAGGAACTCCGGCAAATTCAAAAGGAACCGGTTGCAAGGTTCACCTGGAGGTCTGAGGACTTGACTTGAAGCTCGGGGAGGAGCTACCTTCTTCAGGGGCGAGAGGGCCTTTGGCAAAGAAATGACCCCATTCGGCATTCAAACACTTGGATTCCTTGGGCAGACTTGGCGCTTTTGGGTTGCTGTTGGGTGCTGCTGTTGTCCATGGTATGATCACCCTGAGGAATAGTGGAAGGAGGTGCTGCCACCGAGGTTCCGAGGGTGATAGGAGGTCTTAGGTGCTGACGTCTCGCAGAAATCCTAGCTCGCTGAGGAAGTCCTTGATGAATAGTAGGTTGTGACACACTTGTCCTAAAGATCTGCGGAGGTTACTGTTGATGAAGCTTTCTTGGCGGGCATTTGTTTGTGAAGTGTCCTTTCTCCCAAGCAATAAAAACAGTAACATCCGAGGCACAAGGGGACTTCTTTTGTGATTGGCTTCTCAAGGATGAGCTGGGGAGTGATAAACCGGTAGAATGCTGCACACTGATTTCTTGCGGCCCTGGCAAATCCAAGCTCCTGAGGGCACACAACTGAGACAAAAACCTTCTGTTGCTTCTTCTACCTGCTGCTGGGGTTATTGTAGCAATTAGAGTGGCTTCTGGAAGGTCGTCGGCATAGAGCGTTGAACCACTTTTGGTGCACGGGTGCAAAATGGCCCACTTCTTGACAACGAAAACACCGAACTTCGCCTCGAGGTCTTATTCGCAAAGTCGATCATCAAGATTGTCTCGAGGCTTGCATCGCTTGGGTAAAAAGCTGATTTTGAGGGCTTTGACAATCAAACTGTTGGAGTTTTCTTGAGCCGAGGTCGCTTCTCACAAGTCTTGTGGCTACTTGCGCCTTCTTGATCTTGATTTATCCTCTTTCTCTTGAGCCCGAGGTCCCGCCACCACAAGGAGCTTCGAGTTGAACGCTTCGGTGAACTTTTTGGAACTTGGCCCTTCGGTCCCGGCTTCCAGAGCTGAAATGGTCGGGGTGGTGGTGGTAGAGCCGATATCGCGAAGTTACGTTCACCATTGTCGTGAGGGCGACAATGGTTTGGTTCTCACGATCCACCAAGCTAACTAGGGTCGCTGCAGCCTTGATTCATTGAGCCATCATTTGATTCATATTCTCGCATCACCGTGCTCATCAACCGAGTCCGAGCCGCCAAAAACCGATTCAAGTTTGGATCTGCGAGGTCACGGAGGAGGAGGTGCAGAGGGTCGATCTGGCATTGGGGCCTTCTCGATTCACTAAGGCTTGCCGAGGATCTAGTCGGGTCCATCTTGGAACAAACTGCGCAAAGTTTAAGGGATAAGAAGGAGAAGCACCAAGGAAGAGAGGGAAAACACTTAGGTGAGAAAGAACGAGGGAGCCAGATGGAGCATCCTAGTCGGGAAAGGTAGGTTAAACCCGAGGAAACAAGAGGCCAAGGGGCCAAAAGAGGCAGAAGGCACAATAGGATCTCCTCTTCGAGCTCTTATTGCACCTAACTAACTAAACAAAACCGAGGGGACCACTAAATGAAAGAAAACCAAGAACAACAACTAAAGGGGTTTGGGTGACTAACAAACTCCTAACAACAAGAGGTCCAATGATGTCCTTGGAGAGCAAGGACAACGCCGCCACTTCCCAAAACAGACTCTTTTCTCAGAGTTACTTGCCACCACCAAGGGTTGGGTGCTAGCCAAGAGCCAGAAACGGCCTTCCTAACTTGGCTAGGTCCTAAACCTATGATTAAGGAGGTCCACCAAATGACTTATCTTAAAGACATCCATTTAGAACAACCACCAAACGATTAATCTCCTAACATTGGTAAATCAACAAGATTCTTGATTTCTACCTAGGTCGGCTTAAGCAAATCCACAATTAAGACTTTAATTGCATGCTCCTTTGTTCCATATCAAAAGGATTCTCAATCCAACCATCACTTTCAGATTAAGAGACCTAGAATCACCTCCTCGATTCACCAAAATCCAACAATTAGGTAGGTTTTCCCGAAAGTCTTCCTTTAATACACAATCTTTGATTGATCCACCAATCATTTTCACCAATTATCCAAAGAAAAGTTATAATTATATCGCCATCAAGGGTAAACCTCGGACACAAAGTCCATACTCGATCAAGCTTCCAACCAAACGCTATAATTCACTTTAGAATCGATGAAAGTCTAAAATCTTTCAATAATCCCATCAAGAACTCACAATCCTACATCTCCTAGGATCCATTTAAAACCTTCATCTTAGCAAAGAATCCCCAAAATCTCCAATTCTCAAGATCAATTCAAAAGGCTTCTTTCAAGCTACCAAGCTTGGCATCCAACACCTAGGTTATTCTGGCAACGCAACTCTTGAGAAACCAGGAGCCACCAGCTACACCAACCGCTCGGGCTGGCAGCACTAGGACACGAGGGTTCGGTCCTATAGCGGTTCTCGAGGTAAGGAGGTCAAATTAAATTCAAATTAGAGTTCCAGAAATGATAAGATTCGAGAATCTGAGCAGGAGATAAGAAAGAATAGAGTAAGACGAGAAAAGACTGAAACAAGATGAGACTAGAGTAGAACAAGACAAGAGGAGAACCACTAAGCCAGCTTTTAAGTTGGTTTGATTTAGAAAATAGTTTTGAAACAAACTAAAACGACCATGCTAACTAAGGTTACGTCCAACAGTCGATATGGAGCTCTGATACCACCTGTGACGAACCACCCTGTGATATACAGCAAAGGTCCGGGAGGACCCCTTTTTTTTTTTTTTTTTATGGTACTTCCCGGGAGGTCTACCAGACATCCCAGAGGTCTGCAAGACCTCCCGGAGGTCGTGGCCAACCACCAGCCGAGGTCCACCAGACCTCCCAGAGGTCTTCAGACCTCCCGGAGGTCTTGGCCAACCACCGCTTGGTAGCACCTCTTAGTATATCACAGAGGTCCGACAGACCTCCTGACCTCGAGTCCCGTCGTGGGACCTCCTGGAGGTCCCGCCTGTGCACCGAGCTAGTCCCAGAATGATTGGCTAGCTCAAGCAGATCCAAAGACAAGTGTAATCAAATCCATACACAAGCTAAGAGGAGCAAGAGACAAAACAATAAATATAAATATATTAAGGACCAAACCGCCAAGCTTCTTCAGGAGATGCCTCAAGGGCTACAAAGAATAACAAGAACAATGAAAGCAAAGCTTCAACGATAGGTCCAACCGACATTGCAGCGCTATCGAGTGGAGGACGCCCCTAGGTCTCAAGGTCTCCAAAGACCTCTTCTTCATCGAGCTTTGAGCTCCTCGAACCTCCTGCAATGCCGATATGAACAGAGGGCAAAAGCCATGAGTACATTGAATGTACTCAAGAAGCCGTGAGGAATGTATGCATTAGATAATTATGCAAGGCTTGCCAAAAGAGAGTCAGAAGGTTAGTTGCATAAAGCGTGTTTGACAATAAGTAATAAGTAGATTGAAAAGCTCAAGTTAAAACATTAGTACATAAATACATTTGATTCAAAGGGCCGTGTGAGCACCGCCACACCCAAAGACACCTGGAGCACCCACTCCAGACTACCCAAGTTAACCGTGGAGGTCTAGTCATACCCATGACCAGACCTCTCCCACGACCACCCCGAGCACCCACTCCAGAGTTCCCCAACCAGCCCTGGACCAACTAGTGAGCCACCATGACCCCTCTGAGCCGGCCAAGGTCTCTTCAAGGCAAAGCCATGACCTCTCACCCAAGTGTCCAGGAGCACAAGTTCACAAAGCTACCCCTTGCACCATTTCATCGAGCATGTCCATAACCAAGGACTTGGCTATTCAATAGATTTTACACTCTGCAGAGGTGTACAACTTTACCCACAATCCACGATCTCTCCAAATGAGGCGGGTTCCGGCCACCCTTGCTCACTTAGAAGGTGAGCGATCTGAGAGCGACAAGGCTTTTTACAAAGCTTTGAATTGACTCAGAGCTGCCCGCTAAGGTTTCGCCAATCCCCTTTGGTCTAGAAGTCCGCAGGTTATGGGGTGCCCTCTTGCGCCAACTAATCACACGCCAACCCAAAGAGCCCCAAGCCAATCCATTGCTAATTATTCAGCCTGCACTATTCCCATAAAATGATCTTGTGGTTGCACCGATTGGCCTGCATCAATGAACACAAAGTAAAGTCCTTATTTGTGCTCAGGCAAGACATCCACAACCCCAAAATGAAGCATCCACTACTCACTCCCAACCTTCTTGCCCGAGCAAAACAATTTGTAATTAACCCTGCCAAAAGACCACCCACTCCTGGCACAACAATTATTAATGTGATCTCGCACCACAATCAACACAACTTAGGCATCCTGCCATAGTTGCTTAACAATGGCACCAACCACAGGTTCCATATTTCAATTAGTCAAGATTATTAATTGATGAGGCATGATTCACAGACCCACGGTTTCTAAAGCAAGGCTAAGCATACAACATACGGTCCCAAAGTTGGCAATAACAAGGAATACCAACCAAAATATCCATCCTAAGGTGTCCAAAGAGTTCATGTCAACATGTTCAGTTCAAGTATATCAAGGAGGCATAATGTCAAGTAGGAGGATAGCTACTGCCCAAAACATGCTTTATAAAGATAGCCATGCAAGTTTAATGAATCAAAATAGCTTTGCAAAGTGGGATCAAGATGATCAAGGGCCACGACTTGCCTCTGTTGGAGAAAGAAAAGCTTCGGCTGAAGGAGCTTGATTCACGAAGTTCTCAACGATCACCCGAGATCTACACGTTACAAAAAGAAACCAAATAAGCAAATAATTTCCAAGAAAACCAAAAGAACTTACTCAACACCAAGAGAGAAGAGGAGATCCACAGGAGGAGGAGGAGATCCACCAGTCGAAGGAACCGAGGAGTTGAAATGAGGAGCAGGAGGCAATGGTGCCCTCCGGTGCTCTATTTAAAGAGCAAGGAAACAGAGCACCAACCCAAAGAAGCCACTGTGTTCAAGGTTTTAGGACAAGGGCACACCGCCACAAGGTACGAAAAGAAATAAAGAAAGCAAGGGATGTGACACAAAGTAGAAAAAGAGTACAAAGGTAGAGGGCGAGATTTAATGTGACTCACCCACATTAATGCACTAAGACCGCCAAAAGGGCGATCACAAAGGTGCGCAGACTACCAAAGGACATGGTCCACGGTCCAAATAGGAGGTCCAAGGAGGAGGTCCAAGAAGGAGGTCTCATGAGGAGGTCCTAGGACCAAAGGGAGGTCTAGACCGCAAAGGTCTAAACACAAAAGGGAGGTCTAAACCCAAAGGAGGTCCAAACACAACAAGGAGGTCCGAACCTAAGGAGGTCCAAACACAACAGGAGGTCTCGAACCCAAAGGAGGTCCAAACACAACAGGAGGTCTCGAACCCAGAGGAGGTCCAAACACAACAAGGAGGTCTCGAACCTAAAGGAGGTCCAAACACAACAGGAGGTCTCAACATAGAGGAGGTCCAAACACAACAGGAGGTCTCGAACCTCGAGGAGGTCCAAACACAACAGGAGGTCTCGAACCTAGAGGAGGTCCAAACACAACAGGAGGTCTGAACCTAGAGGAGGTCCAAACACAACAGGGAGGTCTGAACCTAGAGGAGGTCCAAACACAACAAGGAGGTCTGAACCTAAAGGAGGTCCAAACACAACAGGGAGGTCTAGACCACAAAGGTCAAAACACAAAGAGGTCCTAAGGATATGAGGTCCAAAAGACAAAAGATAGCTGGACTTCAAGGGAGATCCAACCTCAAATGATCTAGACCCCAAGGAGGTTTAAATCACGAGAGAACCAGACCTCAAAAGAGGTCCCAAGCGCAAGGGGGTAAGGTGCTTGAGGAGGCCCTGAGAGCAGGGAGGTCCTGACGGTCAAAATCTCCCAAAAGGGAAAATCCGACGGCCAAGATATCAAAAGGAGAGGACCGAATGGTCAAGATCAAAAGGCAAAGGGAGGTCCCGCGCCAAGATCTCAAAAGAAGAGCCCGAATGGCCAAGATCTCAAAACGGAGGACCTCGGCGGTCTAGATCAAAGGGTGCGGGAGGTCCCGACGGTCAAGGATATTCAAGATTAAGAGGGTGGTCTTTACAAAAGACCAAAGAAGGATCGAGGAGGTGGTCCTTGCAAAACAGCCGAGGGGAGGTCCGGGATCAAGGAAAACGCAGAAGAAAGCAGAGCCGCTCGATCGTAATCGGGCGGTCCAGAAGGAAAGGAACGTTTGGACCATCCAAACGCTACTTGAGTTGAGCCGCCGATCCAGATCGGATGGCGCTGAACGAGGGGCCGTTCGGACCGAGCTAACAGATTCAAAGAAGGCTAGGCTGTCTGATGATCGGACGGCCCTTAGGTGAGAAAGGTAAAGCCTTAAGCGATACAGCCACAAGAGTCAAAGAGGGTCCAGGCGCTAAGGAGGTCTTGGGCCTGAGGAGGTCTGGACCTTTGGATCCAACGAAGGGAGGACCTGGAGTATGAACACAGGGGAGATCCAAAGAGGCAAGGGGAGGTCCCAAAGGAACTCTGGGACGCCCAAATGACCTCAGAGGTTACAAGAGAACGCTAAGAGAGGTCCACGGGGAGGTCCAAACAAAGAAAGAGGTTTAGACCAAGCGAAGATCCAGTCAAAGATGAAAGCTTAGACCCAAGGGGAGGTCTAAGCACAAAGAGATTCAAGCCAACAAGGGGAAAGTCCGGACTTAAGGAAAGTCCAAACAGAAGATTACAAAGAGAGGTCCAGAGAATGTAGAGGGGTTGAACCTATAAAGAGGTCCTACCGGGAGGAGGTCTCAGGCGAAAGGAAGGACCCAAGAGAGGATGTCTCCAAAAGGAGGAGAGACTAGCCCGAGGACAAACAAGGCCAAGAGAGAAAAAGAGGCTAAAAGCCAAAGAACAAAGAATAACTCCACTCAACCAGAAGGGATTAATTTGAAGTTTGGTTAGTTCAAGTTAAACCTCCAAATTTCTGAAATCTTCAAATTAAGCTTTGAACTCTCAACAAAAGCGAATGGTTATTATTTTTACCAGCTTTTCAAAATTCTGGAAAAACGGGACATTACAAGGCGGCCAAGGGAGGCGGTGGCTGGAGAGGAGAGCGGGCAGCAGGCGCGGCAAGGAGCCCGGAGGAGAGGTGGCGCCATAGGGCCATGGGGGAGACGAGCCAGCAGCGGGCGAAGATGCAGGTGACGGCGCAGGACGGGGCGCCCTGGTCTGTTGGAGATTCGATTGAGGATGAAGAAAAGGGGGTGCCCTGGTGCTGGTGGTGTCGGCCGTAATGAGAGGATGAGGAAGTAACTAGTAGGGAACTGAGGAGAGAGGGATTTGGGATTAAGTGGGAGTAGGATTATTAGGGTTAGGAAGTTTATATATAGAAAACAATTTAGGAAAACTATTTAATTTATGGCATGCAATTTAAAGGGTTTTCATGTTCCGAAAAAAATATCTGTGACCGTATTCGTTTCAATTCGTATTCGCTCTGTATTCATATTCGATATTATTCGCATCCGTATTCGTATCCGGGGTATCCGTATTCGTATCCGCATCTGGGAAAAATATGAAAACAAATATGGCAGAACCATTATCCGTCCGTATTCGATTCGTTTTCACCCCTAGGTATGACAGGTTCGAGAGCTAGTGTAGGGTCATATGAATTAAAGCTGGAGCTGATGCCAAATGACGTAAAGTTGGAAGGGAGCAAGAATTACTTGAGTTGGTCTAGAAGGATTCAGCTAATTCTAAGGACGAAGGGAGCACTACCTACAGGAGACTTGTGTTGAGCCTGCAGACAATGCGAGTATGGATTGGAGGGTGTGGAACACCACCAACTCTGTGGTGTTGGCTTGGTTGCTAACTTCGGTGTCTCCATCCATCGCTCGGATGGTAGAGATGATGCAGAGAGCACCGGCAATGTGGAAGACGTTGAGTAACCTGTACTACGGGGCAGGAAATATGATGATGATGGTGGTGGTGGAGCTCCAAGGCAAGGTGGAAGCCTTGCAACAGGAGGAGAAGACCATCTAGGAGTATGCTAGTGAACAGCAAAAGCTATGTGCAAATTTAGATCACTATGACCCACTGTAGTTAACATGTGCTGGTGATATTGAGGCTAGTAGGGTGTGGCTATAACGCAGATGTGTTACACACTTTTTGAAGGGACTGGACCCAAAGTTTGAGAGTAGGAGGGCTGTCATGTTTCACTTGGAAAACTTGCCTACTATGGAGGAGGCTATTTCAGCTGTGGTGTAGGAGGAGATTCGACTACGAGTAATGGGGGACAACAACATTGTTAGGTCCGCATATGCCATATCCGATGATAGGGAGTGCTACAACTATGGGGTGAGAGAACATCTGAGCTGTGCTTGACCTTCTCCACGGTATGGAGGCCGAGGTGGAGGTCGTGGAGACAAAGGTGGAAATTATGGAGGTCGAGAAAGGGGTCAAGTTGGCCCCGGTAATATGTCCCTAACAGAGGAGAGCACGTCTCTTACTCTGACAGGTGAGCAAACTATACAGTGGGAGAAGTGGCAGTAGAGAAAGACATTAGAGACTCCTCATAATTCTACTACAACAACTACCACCTCCTTTGATAACTTTGCCAACTACGCCCACGTGGGCGAAGGTACTCAGGCACATGCAATTCCATCCACATATAAGCACACTCTCATATTAATTGGATCATAGATTCAGGGGCATCCAAGTATGCCACGGGTTCACTTAGTACATTTGCAGCTTACACTCCATATACTTGTTCTGAAACTGTCCAAACAACTGATGGAACCTCCTAGCTTATTCTAGGTGTAGGATATATAGAGTGCATATATACCATCCATTGCTTTATCCTCCGTTTTGCATGCTCCGTCCTTTCCAATCAACTCTATTTTAGTTAGTTCTATCATAGACCAATTTAAATCACTACTACAGAAATGCTAATATCGACGCCGATCACGCACGGTTCATCAAAACCGCTCAGATAAACACAATCTCGACGGTTTTTGTTTACCCACCGCCTATGTTATTCTCCGCGCTAAAACCGCTCAGGAAGATGTCATATCACGACGGTTCATGTTTGGAACCGTCGTGAAGTATCACAGACGGTTTAACAAAACCGCTCGTGATATTTGCAATATCACGACGGTTTTGGTTAGAACCGCTCGTGATACTTCACGACGGTTCCAAACATGAACCGCTCTGTGATATTACCCAATATCACGACGGTTTTTGTTAAAACCGTCCGTGATAATTAATTCATCACAGACGATATATAGCTCCGCCTCCCCACCAATGATATAGTCTTCTTGATCTCCATCTCTGGCGCCTGCGTCTTGGCTTGAGTACATCGCCACCTCACCGAGCCGGCTGGTCCATTTCAGCTATATATTGTCGCCGAGGAGCTTGCCGCCGCCTGCTCACCGATCGACGACCCACCCGCCTTTGACCTTCCCCAACTTTCATTAACACCTTCCTCGTGATCGAGGTGAGATATCAAGCATAAGCATCCTTTAATTTGAGTAGTTTCAGCGCATCCAAATCGCTAGTTCCAGCGCCCATGGGACATCACCGTCGGTTCGCCTCGAGCGAGACCTTAGGCCGAGCCACGACTATATAGCAATGCGATGTCACCCTAAGCCCAGCTTGAGCTTCAAATTAATCCTACTGTTTTTAATCATTTAGTTAATAAACTAACGAAGTCTATGACATGTGGGATCGCCATAGATTTTATAAATAAAATCATGAAATAAAAAATAAGTCACCGACAAGTAGGGCCCACATGTAAGTTAATAAAATCCAAAAAATATAAAAATGAAAAATCGTAATCAAGCCTCGTAAAATACGCCAAAGTCATCACCCTTTTATTTATTTTCGTGGTTTTCAATACGAACCGTGTGATGGACCGAAGTCGATGTACACCGAGAACCGTGTGAGTGAAGAGTACATTAATGGCGGTTCTGCTTACAAGAGCCGCCGAGGAGGATATGTTGAATAAGGGGCGGAATATATGTACCGTCCATGCATTGACCGCGAGAATCAAGATGTTTAACAACCGAGCGAGATCGAAGCACACTTGATTCAAGGGGTTTCAAAAGGGTTATACATGTTGGACCAATCACGGTGAAGATCATATTATACAGAAGTCAACGATATGCATATTATACAGAAGCCAACGATATGCCGCCAATGATGTCGATTGTGGTTCCGATTCTGATAGGGCCGCACGATGACAATCTAGATCGGATGCTTAGCGATGCGTAAGGGAACTGTGATGAGAGGGAGTATGTTCAATTCGGGCGTGATGAAGGACTCAGAGAAACCTTTGTTCCCGGCCGCAAGTCGGAATACACAAGGTTGTCATCCGTGCTTAAACCGCTGAAATTGAAGGCAAGCAGCAGCTTGGTCCAACAAGAGTTTCACTGAGTCATTAGGTCTCTTAGCGGACATGCTTCCGGAGGAAAACGAGTTGCCCAAAACCACCTACAAAGCCAAAAGGTTCTTTGTCCATTGGGAATGGAAGTAGAAAGAATACATGCATGTTGAACGATCAGTATCCTCTACCGTAACGAGTATACAAACATGCATGTATGTCCGTGTGCAACGATCCCGATACAAGCGTAAGAAGCAATCGATGACGACGAGGACTCGAGGTGAAGAAAGGACCTCTGCTAAGGTGGCGTGGTATCTTCCTGTAATTCCCGCTTGAAGCGGTTTTTATAACCCAAAGAATGCAAAAGCTCGCAGATTGGCACTCAGAGGAGCGTAAGAATGATGGAAAGTTAAGACACCTCGCGATTCCGCCCGGTGAAGAAACATCGATAGGAGGTTTGCGGACTTTGGTGCGAACCGAGGAATATAAGGTTTGGATTGAGTATAGATAGAATGAATCCTTTCGGTAACATGAGCAACCGACATAGCACTTGGCTCGTGGACGCTCAGATCTACAACCTTCCTCCTTGGTTGTGTATGAAGCGGAAGTATATTTTGTTGTCGATACTTATCCAAGGGCCGAAGCAACCTGGGAATGATATTGATGTGTACCTAGCACCATTGATGGAAGATCTAAAAATACTGTGGATTGAAGGGGTACAGGTATGGGATGCGTACAAACGAGAGAACTTCACTTTACGCCCTTGTTGTTCTCGCACCATAAATGATTATCCTGCCCTTGCTAATCTGTCGGGCCAGAGTACAAAAGGGGCCAAAGCCTGTACTCACTGCTTAGATGATACCGAGAGTGTGTGGCTGAATCACTCGCGCAAAACCGTGTACATGCGTCATCGTAGGTTCCTTCGGAGGGCTCACCCATACCGCAGGATGAAGAAACAATTCGACGGAGAGAAGGAGGACAGTTCAGCTCCAAGGCATTTAAGCGGAAAAGAGGTCTATGATATGGTTAAGGATTTAGATGTTGTGCTTGGAAAGGGATGTAAATCGAGGACAAGTAAGAAGAACATGTGGAAGAAGAGATCAATATTTTGGGACTTACCTTATTGGGAGCACCTAGAAGTTTGCCACTGCATCGACGTCATGCACGTAGAGAAGAATGTATGTGATGACTTGATTGGTCTCTTCTTCAACATTCGTGACAAAACAAAGGATGGTGTCAACGCACGGCTTGACTTGGTTGATATGGACATCGACCGAGTTAGCACCAACAAGGACCGATAAAGGACGAACGTACTCATGGGTCACGGGTAGGCTACGATAGCTACAAACAAAAATTTCTACCACGCAAAACCGGAAGCCATACAAGTAGATGATCATAGATCGTTACCACACCGACGCGCAAATCAATGGAAGAAGGGTTGGAGCACTGGTCCAACGAAGAGCGCCGCCGATGTAGTGGTTGTAGTCGATCGTCCAACGCCCGAAGAAGTCGATGCAAAGGGTCGAGTCGATCGTCAATGTCCTCACGAAGTCGATCGCTCTCCAAAGAACGTCTGCGGTTCCTTGTGAAGATCGCGATCGTCCTCAAAGCGCAACAATCGTAGTAGCGCCTCTACGGTATCCACACGCCCGTGAAGGAACAACCGAACGCCGGTGTGCAAAGACTAAGTCGCACGGTGGAGCTCTCAGAAGATGGCGGCTAGGGTTTCGTGGTGTTTCACGATCCATCCCAACACCTCATGCACCTCCTTATATAGTGCTCGTGACGGATCCTATCCGAACACGCCATTTAATCGTATTCGTATTGGATTGTTCCAACATGTTAAGTGTGTGACCTCAGAGGTTCATGTGTAGTTCGGTTGAGTCGAAACCGCTTTCGACCACAAGTCGAAGCGGCTCCTAGCGAGCATATCGATTCCTAATACACACAAATTACATCGATTTAACCTTAATGCAATATGATCTACGACTTGGTCCTTATCACTTACGACTAGGTCATATCTTTATACGACTAGTTCAGATTTGATCACGACCAACTCGTAACTCCTTACGACTTGGTTTCACCACTCTGTGATTACGCTCGACTAGTCTCGACTTGCTTGTATCTCCATACGACCAGTCAGAGTAGTGGTCGAACTAAGCTTACCCACTCATGTATTCTCCCTTTGCCTCACGATATCTGGTTGAACTCTGTGAGATGTTGTGTCATCCATGGATCGTTCAATGCTTTCTCGATTGAGTGTCGATAACTTACGTGGTCGAACACTTGACTACTAGTGGCATGGCCATGCACTTTCTTTATCCGATCACAACGAGGGGCCCGAGACATCTCTCCCGTTATGTTAGGAGGGCAAATCCATATCCCACAAATCACATTCCTCTCCATGTTTCAGAGCATACCCGAAAGCTACCTTTATAACTACCCAGTTACGGTGTAGCGTTTGGCAACCCCTAAGAGTGCTCTTACACATGTAGGAAACCATGCTAATCTCAGGTCTAAGGATTATACATCATCATTGCTTGAGACCAACTAACGACACATAGATTCATAACAATCTCAATAGTGTCTCAAGGTGGGTTTTATCCAACATCATGTTCTCTAACATGTGTCCATATTATTGGTTTGATATCTCCATATCTATGACTTGTGAAACATAGTCATCAACCAATACATATGCTAGTCTATTCATATGTGTCCTCATATGTTTACGACCGAGGATCGATAAGAATAATTATTGCGTAAATATAGAGTTTCACAACCAAGTCACATACTTGATAATAAATATTAACAATATTATTCTAGGAACAAGATAACACATTATCCAATGTCATGAACATAATGAAATATAATCATCTCTATGATTGCCTCTAGGGCATATTTCCAACATACCTTCCCCGCTTGTTACACTCTGTCCAAGGCCGAGAACCGAATCGGTGTTTCGGTGCTTGCATGGCGTGAATGTTCCGTCCTGCATTCGCCAACATGAAGAAACTTGTTTCGATAAAAGATTTGAAGTTAATTGGCATGAAGTCTCATGATTGTCATGTGTTGATGACACAAATGCTCCTCAAGGTAATTAGAAGTATTTTGCCGATCAAGGTCCGAGAGACAATCATGAGGTCAGGTTATTTTTTTAACACAATTGCTCGAGAAGGTCATTGATCCCGGGACTAGATGCTCGCAGATGAGGTGGTGACGACTCTATGTGATCTTGAGATGTATTTCCTCCGCTGCCGATATCATGGTCCATCTCATTGTTCATATTGTGAGGAGATAAAGATGTGCGGCCTGTGTTCCTACGTAGCATGTACCCGCTCGAGAGGTTCATGGGAATTCTCAAGTCATATCTACGGAATCGATCTCGCCGAGGGCAAGATCGCCGAAGGTTATGCAACCGAAGAGGTCATTGAGTTCTCGCCTCGATTACATGGCTCAGTCGAACCGATAGGTGTGCCTCGATCTCGCCATGAGGGGAGGCTCGAGGGTATCGGGACCATCGGAAGGAAAGCAATCACTCCAAATATGGATGCGTATGCTCAAGCCCATTTCACGGTCTTGCAACACATGACTGAAGTGTCCTCGTATATCGACCAGCACAAGGACGTGCTTCGGCAATAGAATCCGGTGCGGCCGGATGTTTGGATCACGAGACAACACAATGCATTTGTTCAACCAATGGTTGAAGGAGCGACTTGCTAGGAGCTCGTCAAGTGATATGCCGACATGGTTGGCAAAAGGGCCAACATTTACAGCTTGTAACATGGCGAGGATACGACATAAATGGGTACATATTCTATAATGCAGCTCGTGATATAAAAAGCACTAACCGTAGCAGCGGTGTCCACATAGATGCATTCAAGACGATGGGCCGAGGAGCTCTTACTATGGGCAAATAGAGGAGATATGGGAGCTCGACCACGTGCTTTTCAAGATCCCCTATTTCGGTGCCGTTGGGTCCATCTCCCACGGTGAAAGTCGACAAGCACGGCGTCATTACCGTGGACCTCTAATGTGTCGGATACAAAGACGAACCATTCGTCTTGGCTAACCAAGTTGTTCAAGTCTTCTATGTTACCGATTCGCAAATAAGAAGCGCCACGAAGTTCTTCATGGAAAAAGGAGGATTATCGGAGTTGAGAATGTAGTGGACGAGGAAGAATACAATCAATTTGACGAGTTGCCTCCTTTCGGAAACGGCATAAGGGTCGAGGAAGAAGAACATGACGAAACTAGCTACATACGCGTCGATCATCATGAAGGGCTAATTTTTAAAGATTAATTGAACAATGTGTGTATGTATATGTACGTTCTGATGAATGGTTAATTTTAGTTCATTTGAGTTAATTAATTGATTTGTACTGTGAAATGGATGTGATTGTTTCTCAAATGAATGAGAATTGGATGTATATACATGTACTTGTTGTCTTTTCTGCTTGTTTCAGAGGGCATGGCTAGCATTTCCTGAGGCTAGCCAATAAAATGAATCGATCTAGATATTAACCAATACAAAATAATATCACAGATGGTTTGAACTACAAACCGTCTCACATGTATATCACAGACGGTTGTTTATTAAAACCATCATGATACATGTATATCATGAGCGGTTGTTTATTAACACTGCTCGTGATACATCACATATCATGAGCGGTTCTAAGTGAGAACTGCTGCATGATACATCACATATCACGAGCGGTTGTTTATTAAAACCGCTCGTGATACATCACATATCACGAGCGGTTCTAAGTTAGAACCGCTCAGTGATAGGTATCATATCCTGAGCAGTTCTAATTTAGAACCATCTGTGATGTCTATCTATTTACATTCGGACTCTAGCTAGGGTTTGCGCGCGCGCCACTCTCAAGCGATTAAGTTTCTCAACTCCTTCGCTCCCTCCTCCCCGAGCCCATCGCCGCCACCATCCTCGGCGCCTCCTCGAGCCTCGCGACTCCTCCCGATCCGTCGCGCCTCCTCCTCGGCCCGTGGCGCCTCGCAGTTATCACAAAAAGTGGAACATCCGATAACTAACCCAAAGAGCCTCTGGTCTCGAGGCGTTGAGGTACAAGAGGGAGCCAATCATGCCGCTAAACTCCTTTTGATCAACTCGTTCGCCATCCTCATCTGATCAAGATAGGCAGAGAAGCCATGGAGTCGGCTACAAAGCTTCCCATCACTCATGTCGGCGCTCAGAGGTCACGAGTGTACTTTCCTTGATGAAGAAATGTACCTCCCGAGTCCGCTTGATTTGGAAACCAAGGAAGAAGGTCAACTCACCCATCATATCATCTCAAACTCTGCTCATGACATCCGAGAACCGGGAAACCGTGAGTATGGGAAGAGCCGCCAAAGATAATGTCATCGACATAGATCTCGACGAAAGCAGAAGGTCGCTATGCCGCATGATGAACAAGGTCTTGTCAACTTTACCCATCTCAAAACCATGACTTATCAAGTAGGACTTAAGCCTCTCATACCAAGCTCGGGAGCCCGCTCCCGGCCCGCCTCCCGAGCTCCATCAAGGCCCCGAGCCTGAGCAGCCCCAGAGCCCACCGCCGCCTCCTGCCGACCCGCCGCCTCCTCCCCTCCCCAGGCCAGCCGCGCCTCCATACCGATTCCCAGCCCGGCAGCTTCGACGTCAGCCTTCCAGATGCCTTCTCTTCCCGATTAAATGCAGATCTTAGATTGGTCTAGAATAAGATTGAGCTTCTTCTTGCTCTCCTACAAATCTCTCGAGAGTGTTCTTCTCCACAATCCTAACAGGTCCTTAGAAGCAAACCAGCCCTTCCTTCGATGCCTGCCTCGTGCTCCCTTAAAGAAGCTTGTAGTTCAGAATTCGATGCCGCTTCCCAGATCGAGCCCGCCCTCTCGACTTTCGTCCTTCTCCTCGGCGCCCAAAGATAACCAATGCCGAAGTTACCGATCGACCCCACGCCTTTCCTAACTATTTCTATCAATAATCTGTCATGGTCCTTCATGATAATTGTACTTGTTTTAGGAATTTGTATTTGTTCTAGTCAGTTATTCATGTGGTATTTGTTTTGATACTGCTACTGGAATACATTGCAATGTGGTGTGGCGGGCTTGAGATGAATGCTCTGTGATGATAATAGTCTTGTACTGAAATTGTTTTGATAATCTGGTTTGTACTTGAGCTCTAATTGGAATGCTTACTCTACATCTGATAGCAATATCAAAATGTTAAATCTTAGCTTTATGCCGATTTCATTTGTTCACATGATGTTCTATTTCTTGTGAAGATGTCTTCCGCTCATTCTGAGTCATCGCCGCCTCATGTGTCTGATGATGCACCATCCTCTGGAACAATATCCAACCGCGGTAGAAGAAGAGGAATATCGAAAAGGCCCACGGGCCGATTTACCATCACGGAGGTCGATCAGTCTGGGACCCCTATCAATCCTCGCCGAGCAGCGTCCGCATTCCAGAGAATGGTCGGAATAGTTGCACGGGGACGGGTCAAGATCACCTACGATTCGTGGAAAGTGGTGCCCGAACCATCGAAAATCGGCCAGGCCGGGCGGAAATTCTCGCATCGCTCGAGATCCCTAGAGAACTCTGGACTCCGTGTAACGACACGCTGTTACAGCGTGCAAAGCGTGGAAGAACTTCAAGAGCACGCTTGTCAAGAACTACGTGGAGAAGGATCTGAAGCCGCCTTCCACAAATATCTATTCTTAGAAGAGTCCCGGGCCGAAGTTTGTGGCGAAGAAGACGACAGCTTGAATTTAAGAGTGAAAGTCTGGCGCTTTACACGCCTCCAGCAAAAACAAGCACCCCACGCACTCGGCAAGACCGCGGGTATGCGGGTAAAGCCTCGATATGGAGGATCAGAACAGCAGAAAGCGGTTTGAATCTCTCCTGCTATTTCGAGATCAGCGATGTGCGCGCTACCGACGGTGGTTATTTGCGAGGTTATGTATTCGCCCACGGGAAGTGTACTTTCCAAACCCGAAGACCGTGAAGTGTCCCAACGCTGGTAAGATATCGAACTACCTAGTTTGTAATTACTCCATAACTTCATAGGAAGTGAAATGACATGTCGGGCTATATTGCGATAACGCCGAGTGCACAATCTTCCCAAGGCTCATTCCAGCAGATAGGGAGAAAGATATACTCTCTGCGCCCTAGGAAACAAAGTGAGCATCCTGTCGCACGAGAGGCGCTGGTGTTTTTGTTACATAGGAACAATGGTTCCAAGCGGACTCGGATCGTCTTCGAGTAGGAAGAGAGCCAAAGCCGAGCACGATGCAAAGCTACGAGAGGATCTTCGTGCATCCCTCGAGATGAGCTCATCAAAAAATCAAAGCGGAGGTCAATGAAAAGTCACACAGAGGTCACTCAACTTTGAGGAAAGGATTCGCAAGTCCCGAGCAAAAGCAGATAGAGACCTTTGAGGAGAGGATTAGGGATTGCAAATGCCAAGTCGCTTGAAGCCCCCGCCTTTACTATACCGCTTAGCCACCCCCCAAACATCCGAGTAGTCAAGGCCCAACCCTAACCCTACCACAATAGGCGATGACAGATTTTCCATCGATGACATCCGTAATAATTATTATCTCTCGAATGCTCAATCCATTGATAGGCCTGCTGGAGTAGCTAATTTTGTATCGCTATGTACGAGGGTGGCTACGGCGCAAGCTCTAAGTGAGATATGTCTCTGTTGCCCTAGATGTCGCTTGGGGCAGGTGTATCCATCCCAGTCGGAGCTTTGGTGCATAGTGCAAATCTAGCGCGGGTTTCGCAAAAGTGAATGTGGACGGTGTTTGTGCCAATTTCGAGGCCGCCCCACTGAAAATTCCCCAAACGATGAGGTCATGACTCTAGGGCAAGCCGCTGGAACATTCATCCAATGGCCCAAGGAGGACATCCGCCGAGCTACCGCTCCCGATGTCAACTTCACGGAATGTCTCTGAACGGCATCAAGTCCACAGACTCGACCGCACCGGCTACTGCTTGACACGGCAAGGGCCCGCCGCATCACATGCATCTACACCTCGTGCTCATCGACTCTTGTGAAGTCGACCTATACAAAGCGAGGACAAGGGCAAGGGCAAATCGAAGACGATCGAGACCTCTCCCGATATCCCTTCTTGCCGCTGGCGGAAATACAAGCTAGGTGAGCCGCTGTTCGAGAAGTTAGATAGCCCTACCCTAGGACCGGATTGCACGGAATTGCATACATGGTACATGGAATATCCAACAAGCCGCTTGATCAACGACGCCGTGTCACCGTCAAGTTCAAGGAGGATCATTTTAACCACATGTATCAAGACGCTGTCTTCACGGTGACCTTCGACGACTTGTTCTCGTCTCTTCAACCTCGACGAGCTCGACGCCTCATTCATACGATCTTTGACAATCGTAAGTGTGTACAATCACGGTCAATGTTCGTGTAATATCGATAAATGTTATATATAACTCCTAGCTTTTGTATAATAGATACATGATCGTGAAGCGAAAGAAGGAAATCACCGTAGGTTTCTCGACCCACACATTGTCTCCGAGCAAAGCATCACGGCGTAATGCAACATTCGTCGAGAATTACATTATAGATTTTTTCACGGCTCACCGCAATAAGGAATTCATACTTTTGCCCTACAACCGTAAGTAAGTAGTGTTGCACTCTGGCTATACTTGTTGATTTGTACTTTATAAGCAACACGAACTTAGGTTTAATGACCATGCTGACATACCTGTAGGTACCATTGGATTCTAATTGTAATTATACCAAAACGGAAATACATAATATACCTAGATTCCCTACAGAGGGCCACTCACAACTTCACAACTATCCGGAATTTAATCATCAGGTAAACACATTTCCTCCATAGAAACTCTATTGTAGTATTTCCTTCCTTTGCAATGGCTAAGGCTAACTTCTTGGAGTCACGTAGGGTGTTCGACATGTTACATGCTAGAGGATGGAATATCAAGGGAAGGACGCTGGGACATGATCAAAAATTCCCGGTACTTGCTAGCTAGTACACATTAATCCTATATAACACTTCGTAGCAATGCCTCTCGAACTAACCAATTCTATTTTTGCAGTGCCACCAGCAGCCGTCGGGCCGCAACGTCTGTGGATACTATGTTTGCCACAACATGCAACTACTCATCGGTTCCGCGATCACCAATGATCCTCAGGTTTGTCAATCTTTCAACAATTATTTCATATATACTTACCAATTTATATAAGCCCGAATTTAACCTTCATATCGACAGGTTGCGACCATTGCTGAAACTGCGTTGGAACAGAGTGAGCTCATAAAAATTCGATCACACCTTGCGTCATTCCTGAAAAGACAGGTCATAAATCCAAATGGGAGTTTCCACAAGCAGCAGATTGAACTTGATTGATATAGATTGAACATAATGGTACATGTGTGTAAATTAATGTACATTAGTGGTTAATTTTAGTTAATTGATTTGTGAATTGGATGTGCTTGTTTCTAAATGAATGCAATTTTGATGTGCTTCAAATGAATGAGAATTGGATGTGCTTGTTTCAGAGGGCATGGCTAGCATTTCTGAGGCTAGCCAATAAACGTAAATAGATTTAGCAATGCAAAGACTACCCAGAGGTCCAGTGCATAGATGAAACGCATGTCAGATGATACATTTACCTGAGCAGTATGTAGATGAAACCGCGTGATAGTGGACTATCACGATTTCGGTTTCATCTACGTATCGTGTCGGTAGTGTCTATCAACGCGCTTAGCGGTTTCATCTATCCACATGCATCGCGCGGGTAGTCGCATCATCACGCATTTCGCTTTCATCTACGCATGCATCGTCTATGGTAGTCGACTCATCACGCATGGTTGCATCTACGCATCGCTTGTGGTAGTCGATCATATCACGCATTTGCATCTACAAACCGCTCATGTGATATAGTATATTACGAGCGGTTCAAAAACCGTGCTGTGATGACCTAATGCATTATCGACTATAAACTCGAGGCGGCTCCCACTAACCGCTCTGTGATGGCGCGGAACCGCTCAGAAAGGCCTTTTCTGTAGTGGTGAATGCACTGTCACATGTGATGAGGATTTGTGTTTGTTCTAGGTGAAGAGAACTGGGAAGAGGATTGGGACTGGAATAAGGCATAATGGGTTGTGGTACATTGATCAGGTTGATGTGGCATTGGTTGTGGCTGCAGGAGGAGTTAAGGGAGAAGTTTTGTTACATCATCATCGCCTGGGACATCCGCCGTTTGAGAGTTTAAGTTGGTTGTATCCTGATTTGTTCAATGAAGTAGATAAGAGTAAACTTGTGTGTGATGCTTGTGAGTTTGGAAAGCATACACGGTCTACATATAGTAGCATTGGTCTTCGGAGTTATGAACATTTTATATTAATATATTCTGATGTTTAGGGTCCATGCTCAGTTACTTCTGTGAGTAGTTTTAAGTAGTTTTTCACATTTATTGATTGCTATACTCGTATGACTTAGATTTATATGATGAATCACAAGAGCGACGTCCTTCGGTGTTTTCAGGACTTCCATAGGATGGTTGCTACCTAGTGCGATGCAAAGGTTCATATTCTTCGAACAGACAATGGAACTAAGTATGTTAACAAGGAGTCTGCAGCATATCTCTCAAAGGAGGAGATACTTCATCAAAGTACTTTTCCAGGAACCCCACCTCAGAATAGATTGGCTGAAACGAAGAATCAACATTTCTTGGAGGTAGCACATTCACAAATGTTTTAGATGAATGTGCTAAAAGGATTGTGGAGTGAGGTAGTGATGATGACAGCGTATCTCATCAATTGCATGTCGTCTCAAATACTTGGGATGAAGTCTCCAGCTAAACTTCTTTTTGGTCAACGGGAGTTCAAGGTGTCTCCCAAGGTATTTGGTTGTTTGTGCTTTGTACGGGATCACCAACCAGTGGTTGACAAGCTAGGTCCCTAGGCAATGAAGTGTATCTTTGTTGGTTATTCATCAAGTCAAAAGGGTTGTAGATGTTGGAACCCGGTTGAGATAAGGTTGTTCGTGAGTATGGATGTGACAGTTGAGAAGGGGAGAACAAGGAGAGTGACAGTCAACAAGAATTCATTGTAGTGACAATTCTATGCCTGAGATCGAGCCTAATGGAATACGTGAGAGTTGTGATAGCCCTGAAAGAATTGAAAGTTTATCAGTGAATGCGCTTTGGGAAACAGTTGGAAAAACAAAGGGACAAGCAATTAGCACCTAAGCCAGTGGAGCTACAAGCACCGGTAGAGGAGCAACTGGAACAACCACAACTTGAATAGCTAGCCATGCCAGTTGATCGAGTCCCAAATCCCTCCTCAATTCTCTCTCTATCATGTTCCTTGCCTCCCCCTAGGGTGAGTGGTAATGTTCCCTCTAATCACTCCCATGTAGAGTTACCACTTGCACAACGTAGGGAAATTAGAACTAACATCGGAAAGCCTCCAGTACGGTATGGCTTTGAGCATGACATTGCACATTTCATCTCATATTCTCATATCTCACCTGCATACAAAGTATTCATTGCATCACTTCAGACAGTGCATGTTCCAAAGGATTGACGAGCTGCTAAGCCGGATCCTAAGTGAAAGGATGCCATGAAGGAGGAGCTTAGTGCACTTCAAAAGAACAAGACATGGGATCTTGTTGGACTTCCTATGAGAAAGAGAGCAGTAGGATGCAAATAGATGTTTACGATTAAGCAAACTCTGAGGACAAGATAGAAATATTCAAGGCACGGTCGGTTGCTAAAGGTTATAGTCAAACATATAGGACATTGAGACCTTTGCACTAGTGGCTAATTAAGATGAGCATGGTAAGAACGTTGATCACCTGTGCAACTAACTTTGGATGACCTCTACATCAGTTGGATGTGAAAAATGCTTTTGTACGTGGTGATTTACAAGAGGAGGTATAAATGGAGATTTCTCTAGGCTTTGAGAACATGCAGACTGATGGGAAGATGTGTAAACTCAAAAAGTGTTTATACGATCTGAAGTAGTCTCCAAGGGCGTGACTTGATAAATTTAGGCGTGCAGTCTGTAGTATGGGCTATTCTTAGTGAAATGGAGATCATATTGTGTTTTATAGGCATAAAGGATCACATATCACCATATTTGTAACATCCCAAAAATTCAAACTTGGGATAATTGTACTGAGAATAAATGTGGAAATATTTTGAGAATGTTTTTGAAATTTTCTTAAATCAATTATTGCATTTGCAAACAAACAGTGACCTTAAAAGAATTTTTGAGAAAACTTCAGACCAGATAAAATTCTGAAAAATTACAAAAATAACTATACTATGTCACGAGCCTCCACAAAAATTTTCATAATTTTTAGAGCTCATTTTCTATATTTTGAAATTCCTCGAACCCTCAGCTATTTTCAAAATTTCAAACTCAATTCTCTTTCCTGCCACCCCATTAGGCCGAAAGCCCAGTGCGGCCCAACTCCATTTGTGTGCGCCAGCCTGCCTTGCTCCCCACCTCTCTCTCACTAACACCCTAGACCCACACGCTAGGGGTTGTTTTTCATCTCGCCAGCCCCGCTCTCCACCGGTTTGCGACTATCACCGGCCGTTTTCCGCCAGAATGACGCTTCACTAACTTGCATGTTACTGCATCACAAAAACCACGCCATCATCTCTTCATCTCACCCTCGTTCAATCTCATGCAAACTATGAGCTCCTTGCTCTCTTGATTGCCGAGAACTAGAGTGTCGTTCTCGACGCCGGTGGGCGAGCTTCACACCGTCACCATCTCTGGTAAACTCCATTCCTCTCGACAACTACATCACCATTCATCTCATACCTCCCTCATGACATTTATTTTCTTGATGTAGCCTCTGGAGCTTTGTGGCGCCAAAGCGTCATCATCTTCTTCTCGTCCGGTGTAACAGCCCCAACTTTAATAAACAGTAATTATATGCATTTTTATATTATAATTGTTATTTCTGGAGCATGTGCATAAATTATGCATTAGAAAATCTTAAAATCAAATGTAAATCTTAAAATCAAATGTAAATCTCTAAATTCAAACTAAAGCCACAAAAGAAATTTTAAATAAATATTCATAAGATCTCTGGAAAATAATTTATTTAAATACTAGAATAATTATCATGAATTAATATAATTTTTCCCAAATTTTTGGGACTAAATTCAAACCACAGAAAATTCAAACACACATCTATAACATGCACTAAGTTTGAATTTATATTTTACAAAATATTATATGAACAGTAAGTTTTAATAATTTTTATAAACACTAGACTATCCCAGGAACCCACCTAAATTATTTCAGAATTTTACAAATTTTATTTCTATTTTAAACCCTTGGTCAAAGTAAGAATCAGAATTTAAAATCTTAGTCAAAAGCCTAGACCCAAACTCATGGTACTGTGCGTTGGACTCAAGCCCGACCCAGCCTCTTGACTCGGTGGAGTCAACTAATTGTACCAAGCCGCACCCGACTCTTGTGGACCGTTCGATTGAGGATCAACGGCCCAAAACTCACGGCCGAACGGATGGTCCGAACGTTCCAAGTAATCTTGACCGTCCATCCATGATCGTGCGGACCGCACTTAACCACACCGAGCCGATCCATCGCTTAACCCAAGTTCAACCGACCGCACTGACTCGACTCGCACCGAGCCAACTCGTGTGAACCGTCGAATTCAAAATCGATCGTCCAGATCGGTGGGCCGATCGGACCATCCGATCTCATTTCGCATCTGGTCCGTCTAATCGCGATCTAATGGTCCACATTGACTTGATCGAGCCTAACCCATTCAAAACACCGACCGCACCCAAACCAACTCACCTGATCGCGCACCGCCACGGCCTCCCTCATCTCAATCGACCGACGGGCCCCACCCATCGACGGGTTGTCTTCTTCCCGGCGGCGCCGACGCCACGCGCTCCTCCGCCGCAAAGACACAGGGGACACGCGGGCCTCATCTTTGTCGACGCAAGCTTGTAGATGTGCCATGCCACCCCACCTCGGCTTCTTGATCTCCATCTATAGGAGCACCACGCCTTATCTTTCCCATTCTCTTGCCTTTCTTCTCTGTCGCGAGCAGCTCGTAGTTGCTCCACCGCTCACCATCTCCAACCACCGTAGTCAGTCACCCGATACTCCACCACCCCACCATCAAGAATCCACGATCAATTTGAAGAATCACTCATCGAGGAGCAGCATCCATCTTCTTCATGTCCGCCGCCACCGCCCTCCTCCGCCGCCTCCTCTCGATGCTTCCTCTTGATTCCTTTCTCACTGAGCACCTACTAGCTTTCCTTTACCATCTCCAATCACTCACTCACACTCTCATCCTCTCCAGGAGCCCCGCAACGAGGACCTCCGCCACTACGCCACTTGCCGCATGCCGGACCTTCTCGGTGCTTCCCTTCCTTCGTCGACTGCACCGGTGAGTTCACCACACCTCTCTGGTGCTCATGCGTGCCCTAATTCCCTCTCTAATCCCCTCTGGCGCCGTCGCCTCTTTTCACCCTCTTGGCCGACCGCCGCTCGCGTTCGCCAGCACCCATGCGGCATTCATTAGCAAGACCACCACCCTTAGCTTCACCCTCACTGGGAACCCGTTTTAGCCATCGCCTTCACCTCGCCACCTCTCCTTCACCGGGCAAACCACCCCGAGCCTCCTCGGCACAACCCTCTACTCCTGCGTCGGTGTGCTGGCAATCAGCTCTCAACCAAAAAGGGTGAATGGAATCGGGGAGGAGATGGACTAATTGGTCTTAAGTGTAATTAGCAAATGAGTGACTAAGTTAATAAGAAGCTTAGTTATCAAACTGCAAAAGCTCTTGTATGAATTGATGAACAGAAAAGATATCCAGTTGCAAAATGATCTGTTAGTAAAACTATTCTGTTAAACCCATCAATATTAACAAATCTGGTAAATATTGTTAAGTCACCTAATTGATCTAGCAAAAAGTTAGAAGGTTGAATTAATATGAATTAGGTAGTAGTTGTACAATTTAGAAATTGTCCTATTATAGGATGTATGACCTGAGAATAGATAGTTCCTGTTAAATGGCTTATCCTTTTATACTGAGAGTTATACTTAACTATTTGATCACTGAAAATTTGATTAGCAAATAGATAATTAAATTAGCTACTGGAAGTTTAAGTTCATAGGAGTCTAGATTAGCATTTTAATACTTGAACAGTAACCTGAAGATAATTAGTAAATACTGTTTGATTTAGTGGAAAAATTAATTGGCAAAATCTGTAACAGCACTTGATTAAAATAAATAAACAGAGAACAAATAGTAATGTGATGAAAAGGTTGTTATGTTAGTAAACCAACTGCATACCAACATTCCCTGCTACTAACTAATTTTGTGAATATCAATTGAGTTAATAAATTGGAAGTTTGAATTTAAAATAAGATTAGCTAATAGGACTTTAATTCGGAAAAACTGCTGTTATATATATGCATGAATAGTAATCTGCAGATGTTAGTTTTGTCAGTAGGATTATAACATGGTTAATTCAATAATTAGAGATGTTTCCAATTCAATTAGTCTTTTGAGCGCTTAAGCTATCTAATAGAAATAGCCAAATCTGAAAATCAAATATGAGAACCCATTATGAAGGTAAATTTTTAGAATAATAAAAGAGAGCAATTAACTCACCCCTGTTGTGAAGCATAAATAGTAAAGAAAGATTTAATGCTTTCTGTTGTGTTTAGCTTTGTAGGTTACTCCACTAAATTAATTAATCTAAAAAGAATCAGTTTTGTTGGTAGGAATTGGCTATGATAATTCAGTAGCTAGAGGAGTTAATAATTTCAATTAGTCTTTTTAGTCATCACCTATCAAACAACATTCAAACCTGAAGTATAGTGAAATTAGGAAGCTAAATAGCTTAGTAATTAATAAATTGTTTAAGGTGTTTAAACTAGCTAAATAATTGGAGCTTAACCAAAATTAATCTTGTTGTCTAACTTTTGGCTAAATAACAGTAGTCATAAGGCATTTCTAGAATTTTGCTCTTAACAGCTTTTTGGTCCATTTGAACTTTAGCCCTTAAACTAACCAAGGCTAATCATCTAAAGAATAAGCCTTAATTTGGTTAACTAAAACAAGCTTAACCAAGTTAAAAATTCATGAAGTTGCTATCTTTTTATTTATATGTGAATAGTATCTTAGTAATTAACAAGATAATAAAATAAGCTATTGTTTTGAATACTTGTTAAGACTTTAAAAGGTTAATTGATAAGAAAATATATATCAGAGAATTAATTTTGACTGTATGATCATCGTGGTTGTATGCATAGAATGTCTAGATAGAGTGTTTGTGAGTACTAGGTGTCCTGTTAAGGAAAACAATATCACCTAAACTCTAAGTATCGTCAGTTATTATGATTACCCTAGAAATTGAATTAACTTTAACAAATTCATAAGAAGTTGAACTCCAATTAAACTAAAATCTATACCTAAATGCATGTAGAATCATAACTTCATTAATATATATAATTATCATGCATTTTTGAGTATTTTGGATTTCTCGATTTTATCGGTGTTTATTCGCTATCGCATTTTTCTCTCTAGATTATAAATTGCGTGGAGTGAACATTTACGTCTACAAGAGTGAACAAGTGGACTTCTACCAAGGCAAGCATCCGCTTTGCACCATGTTGATCCCAGAATTTCTGAACTGTAGATTTCCAAAATTCAGTGATACTGTTGCATGCAATTTTCTAAAATTTATTTGTGGTCTGTCTCTAGTTAGCTACAACCCAATCTTTGTGGCTTACCTTGAATTTAATCATACACTCAGCCTAAGGTATTGTTTGTATTAAAATATTTAGGTTAGAACTTTGCTTAGCCATACAGTCCATAGAACGGTAGTGTTTGGCAAGCTTATCTTGTCAAACATGGGAACAACAAATGAATTTTATTTATTTTGATTCTTTTTTGGTCTATTTAAATCAAAAATGAATTTAAAATCTTGTTTAATAAACTGAATTTTAAATATGGACAAGTGGATGCTAGTGATGGTGCCTTAGTGCACGAGAATTGGGAAATGTGGATGTCTTATGCTGGTTGATTAAGGACCGAACTCGACAATAATTCAAGCCCCAACGTACTTCCACACTCAGTGTATGGGCGCTGTTTGGTTAAGTAAAGGGTTAATGCTATTGAGTTAGAAACAGGAGAGTAAGGACATGTGTATTGATCTCATATGGCATAGATGCTTAAGTCTTCGGGCCGTGTCTTATGCCATGTGAATTTTTATATCGATATCAGATGTTCTTAGAAGGGTGAGGGCATATATGTGTTACATCGCATGTACATACCTTAAGGGCTCCGATTGCGATGTAGTATGTGCAGCGAGCGCAGTTTGCATTTCTTTGATTGGGTCGGCATTCCCGACACAACATGTGGACCCCGGTTGAGCAGATGCTATCAGTCGTTGTTTAAGCGGGATCAGTCTCACATGGGTTGTCCAACTCAATAGCGTCAGCTTGTTGAAAAATACCAAATCTTAGTTTACCCGGCCGGCATACCAAAGGTAGTGTGCTATTATTCTAGATGGCTTACGGGCTAACTAAGTCATGTGGGTAAAGATGTACACCCCTGCAGGGTTAAAACTATTCGAATAGCCGTGCCCACGGTCATGGACAACGCTTGAGTTGATGTCACCTGTATAGACTTTGAAATAAATCTTGTTGTGGGTATTGGTTTGGCATGATTGGTGTCATGCATTGTTTTGGTAATGAATAGCCATTTTGTTAATGTTACTGTTTATGGTTTCAGCCATTTTGTCAATGTTACTGTTTATGATTATGTCTCATTTATTTACTGTTTTAGTCGAAATTGATTTATTAAATTGCTTTGTCAAAATTTAGCAATGGTAGGTTAAGTTGTATTGCTTTACGCAAAATTGAACCATTATGACCAACCTGTTGTTAACCTTATGCATGTATCAATTCTAATCCTTTGTATAGGTTCTATCAAACACTTTCTTTTATTAGTTTGTGTAAGTCTTCTTTGAGTACCTTCGTACTCGAAGGGAAATTGCCCACTTGTTGCGGTGAAGACATTCTAATTAATATTTCAAGTTGAGACGATTGCGTTGGTTCTTCGGCTTTAATCCCAGTCAAGTTGCCCTTGGGTTGTGGCGCTCCACTGGAAAGTTTATACCATTATTTCATTTTCTGTTTCTCGATTACAAAATGTTTCCGCTGTAAAATCTTACCGATGTGTATATTCTAGTCGTGTATGCATAATCTACTCGTGTATGCTTGTGATATAATGTTGTAAGGATATGTGTATGTTAGCAGCTGATTCTGGGAGCTAACATGAGACACATATCTGGGAATCTGAATGTTGGATTTGTAACTTGTTAAGAATTATGCTTCTAGTATAATTTTTAATTAAGGACCGGTTGTTCTTGATTAAAACTTATGCTTTAAGTATGATTCTTAATTCGGTATAAAACTCCAATATTCCGGGTCCTTACATCCGGCGCACACCACGATCCAAGCCGGCATGCTCCCATCATTCTGGTGAGCTTGAGCCTTGCCCGATTGCATCACAATATGTTCTATACCCTAATAATGCAATTCCCTCACTTGATGTTGGTCTATACATAGAGGGTCGTTGGAATCGTGCTTCTTCCCCATTTCCAGCAGCCGCATCTACTTTCACTGTTTGCCGCCACCCCGGTGTGTCACTGGATGATTCCTTCCTCCTTCACCATCCTTAGTGTGCAAGCAAGCTAATGTGCACATCCTTGTAGCTTCTCCATCGCCATAGAGTGCCATCACCGTGAAGCTGTCGCCATCACCGCCATCACTGCCCATTGCTGCTTCAACCTCTCTGGCCATCCTCCGACGTCGTTAAACACCTTGGTGAGCTTCTAGTAGTCCCCTAAAGCTAATGCGCCTGTTAGAATGGATGTTTAGCTAGCGTAACATAGAATTTCCCATAGCCGATCATGGTGCTGCTGTGGAAAATGTTGTCGCCGCCGCTCCAGTGGCCATTGGTCCCCGTGCCGCCGCCAATAGCGTTGCCATCACCTCCTTAAGCGTCCGCGCACCTCCTTTCACCTTGCTTCTGCTCCATTCGCAAAAGATGTCGCAACCCCATTTCATGCTGCCACTAGGAGTTGCCGCCAGCAATGCTCCGACCACCCATTGCCTCGCCACCACCACCCGGTGGGATCACCGTCGAACAAGGAACCCATTTTGCCCATCCTCGAGCCAAGACACCGCACCATTTTTCATCGGCGAGCTTGCCTTCGCGCTCGGCCACGTGGGTCTGTTCTCCTTCTCTCTCTCTGACAGTGGGCCCCACCCGTGTGATTAGGATTTAATTAACACGAATAATAGTAGTTAAAGATAATTAGCCACTGACATGTGGGCCCGGCCAGAAAACTAATTGAAAATTTAATTTAAATGGACTCTAGATAACGAGTCACTAACATGCAGGATCCATTCATTGTTTTCATAAATGAAACATGTTATTAGCTTGAGAGACTGACAAGTGGACCATCCATTGTTTTCTTAAATAAAAACGTGATTTAAAACTTGAGAGACTGACATGTAGGGCCCACATGTAAGAAAATAATTTCAGAAAATTCTTAAAAATGAGAAAAAGCTGCTTTCAGTTTTAGTAGAATATGCCTTCTCTGTTAGAAAGCATAATTTCAGAAAGTATGCCATCGACGTCATCACTTTCTGATTTTCAGGATTTTTCAAACCGAATAAATTTCAAATGCTAATAACTTTTGCATATGAAATCCAAATTGGATGATTCTTTTTTATAAATTCATCTGAAATCATGCTATGTCTGAATATGCAAAAAAAAAATTGAATTTTATTGCTGTTAAATTTATTTTATTATTTGTGATTTATTCTCGGTTCTTTCGAATAGACGTCGGAATCACGAATGAGTCATTTGACGAACAAGCACCCTCACTCTCTGAGCAACCTGAGCAAGGCAGGCACCTCTTTTGATAATGTTGAACCCACTATTTTAATTAATGTATTTTGTTTGCAAAGTCTATAATGCATGCGTGTATGTTTGACTAAAAATTGATATATTTATAGGTAACGGTGGATAAATTCCTATTGTACGCATGAATCGTCGTTGTGATGTTGATATCGTTACTATGGTAGCCCTTAGGACATGGTTTAGATAGTAGCTAATGTCAATTCGGGTATACTCCATTTACAAATATTGATTAGATGCTTAGCGGTGCTATAGTTTTCACTAGATTTGAACATTTGATAAAATTTGTGTATAGATTTGGGAGATTTTGAAATGTTGAACCAGAGGGGTTATCTCTGTTAGTTTGGTATAAAAATGAAAATGAAAATGAAAAACTTAGTTTTTGATGCGAGCGAGTTATATTATGAATTGAAAAATGTGAGAGAGAGTGTTCTCGCCTGTAGATAGGAGGAGATCCTTGCCCGGGTTGATTAAGGACCGAACGTCAGTGCCACCAATCTAAGCCTAAGCGTACAACCACATGTGCTGGACTAGGACGGCCTTAGCTAATTAAGTCATATAGGACAAGCCTTGCAATTTGGTAGGCTGTAGTAGTATGGGCATTCTAGGAAGGTTTGCTCGAAGAGGCTCCCTTCACTGAGGCATTGGGACCAAAGCTCACCGATACAATCGTGAATGCCTCACTGAAGCGGGAGGAACCCGAGTGAAGTGAGGGTTTATCATTCATCGGGCTAGTGCAAGGTTAGGACTAGGTGATGTAAAGACTTCGTTATGAACTCTAAACTACATACTATCATGTTGTGTGCAGCGGTGTCAACGGATACCGAACAAACTAGATAACTCATATCGTGTGGGTAAAGTTGTATACCTCTGTAGAGTGTAAATCTATTTAAATAGCCATGCTCGTGGTCATGAGTGTGCTAAGTGCAGTTACATCGGGTATAGTCTTGATTTTTTTTTTCAAAAAGGTTTTATTGGGAAAAGATGGAATGGGTGGTTGTTGTCATGTGTGTCATGTCTATGGCTGAGAATAAATCGATGATCATAGTCAAGGAGAGTTGTGATTTACTCCTATTAAAGTACTCATTATTTCATACATGTCAATTGCTCTTTAAAATTTTCGTTGCAAATTATTACATATCGGTATTGCAAATTAAACTTGCTTCATGCTAAAAATAACTTGTAGCATAGAGCCATATTATTGTTTAGCCTTGCATTTATATTATGTTGCGATACACTACAAGTTTTGCTGAATACAAAATGTACTCAATCTTGCTTAAATTGCTACTCAGAGTATGAGGAAGAATCGGTTCCCGACGACACTTACTTTGCTCCCAGTGCCAGAGGGTACAGTGGTGGGTCTTTCCAAGGATAGTCCTCATCAGTTGCTCGTGGGTATGGATGAGGCACACCACTGGACCTTTTGGTTATATTTACTATGCTTCTGCTATTCTTTCTTCTGATACTTGAGTTATTTGGCCGGTCGGCCTTGTGTAACGCTTATGTTTAAGTTCTATTTGTTTCATGTTGTTTGTATAACTTGTGTATCACTACTCCAAAAAAGGTCTTCACAGACAGTTCAAAAACATCATCACAGATGGTTTCATGAGCCGTCTGAGTTTATGGGTCAGTAATGACATGATGTCATCACAGAAGGTTTTCGAACTGTCTGTGATACAGACTATCACAGACGGTTATTAACTCAAAACCGTATGCGATAGTTGATTATCACAGATGGTTTGTAGATGAAACCGCCAGTGATAGTTTACTAGCAAAGACGGTTTGTAGATTAAACCGTCTGTGATAGCTGATGTGTCACACATGGTTTGTAGATGAAACTGTCTGTGAGAGTTGATGTATCACAAACGGTTTGTCCTAAGGAACCATCCGTGATATTCTTTTGTATTGCTAAATATATTTCTGTTTATTGGCTAGCCACAGGAAATGCTAGCCAGGCCCTTTGAAATAAGCTGAAACACAACCAGTACGTGTATACATCCAATTCACATTCATTTCAGAAACAAGCACATCCATTTCACAAATCAATTAACTAAAATTAACTATTCATGTATATTTACACTCATGTACCATTAAGTTCAATCTTATCCCAATCAAGTTCAATCTACATTGTGAAACTTTCCATCTAGATTTATGACTTCACGGTTCAAGAATGACACAAATTGTCCTAGAATGTTTACGAGCTGGCCCTGTTCCAACGCAGTTGTAGCGATGCTCGCAACCTGTCGCTAGGAAGATTAAATTCGTGCATATATAAATTGATAAGTATGAAATAATTATTGCAAGATTGAGAAACATGAGGATTATTGGTCATCGCGGAACCGATGAGTAGTTCCATGTTGTGGCAAACATAGTATCCACAGATGTTGCCCGACGGCTGCTGGTGGCACTGCAAAATTGGTTAGTTTGAGAGGCATTACTTCGAAGTGTTATATGAGATTAATGTGTACTAGCAAATACTAGAAAATTTAGATCGTGTCGCAGGATCCGTCCCTTGGATTTCCCTCCTTTAGCAAAGTACACGGCGAACGACCTACATGATTCCAAGAAGTTAGCCTTAACCATTGCAAAGGAAGGAAAAACTACAATAGAGTTATCTATAGAGGAAATGTGTTTACCCGTCGATTAATTTTTAGACAGCTCTCAAGTCATTTTCAGCCCTCTTTAAGGAATCTAGGTATATTACCTTGTTCCATTTTGGTATAATTACAATTAGAATCCAGTGGAACCTACACAGGTATGTCGCCATGGTCATTAAACCTAAGTTTGCGCTGCTTATAAAGTACAAATCAACAATTATAGCCACTAGTTTTGCATTCTCCTTGATGTTTTGCATGTAGACCAAGTGTGGGTCGAGGAAACCAACTAGTGATTTCCTTAATTCGGCTTTAGAAATCATGTAATTATATATATATATATATATATATATATATATATATATACACAAAAAAAGTAAGGAGTTATATATAACATTTATCGGTATTACACGAACGTTGACCGTGATTGTACACACTTACAGTGTCCAACATCGCATGAGTGAGGCATCGAGGTTGAAGAGAAAGAACTAGTCCTCGAAGGTCACCATGAAGACACAGTCTTGAACCACGTGGTTAAGATGATCCTTCTTGAACTTGACGTTGACACCCGAGCGCAATTGTTCATCCGTCTTGTTGGCCTGTTCCATGTACCATAGATGCAATCTCGTGCAAGCCATTCCTAGGGTAGGGTGGCGATCTACCGTATCATCCAACGGCTCGCCTAACATGAATTTCCAGGCCAACGGCAACAAGGGGATATCAGAATAGGAGTCAACTATCTTCGATTTGCCCTTGTTGCCTCGCTTTTTAGAGGTCGACCTCATGAGAGTCAACCAGGCACGATGTGTAGATGCATCTAATGCACCGGGCCCTTGCCACATCAGTGCAGGTAACTCTGATGCAGGTAACTTTGGTGTAGGTAACTCTGGTGCAAGTAGCTCCCATGGACTTAGCACCGTTGCAGGACATTTCCGTGAAGTTGACACCGGAGCAAGTAGCTCCAGTAGATGTCCCTCTTGGGACACTGGATGAACGTTCCAATGGCTTGCCCTAGAGTCACGACCTCGTTGTTTGGGGGCCTCTGCAGCGGGATGACCTCAAAATTGGCCTGAACACTGTCCACATTCACTTTTGCGAAACCCGATGCTAGATTTACACCGTGCAACCAGAGCCCGACACCAAATGGATACGCCTGGCACCAAGCAGCGTCCAGGGCAACAGAGGCATATCTCACGTGGAGCTTGCGCTTCATAGCCACCTACATAACGATACAAAATTAGCTACTCTAACAGGTCTATCAATGGATCAAGCAATCCAGAGATAATAATTATTACCGTGATGTCATCAACAGGAAATCTACCGTCGCTTTCTGGCCGGGTAGGGTTGGACGCGCAGCCACTTCGACAGTTGGGGGGCTGGCTAGCACAATAGGGGTGGGGGCTTGCAACTGATTTTCCCTAAGCCTAGCCTCAAGGCTCTCTATTTGCCGACGTGTCTCATCTTTGACGCGATTAGTGATCTCTTCTCTGAGGGATTCACGAATCTCCTCTCGTAGCCATGCATCGCGCTTGGCTTTGGCTCTCTTCCTACTCTGGTACGCTTCGGAGTCCTTTGGGAATTCCTATTTCCGTGGAACATAAAGACCAAGGCCTGTCGTGTGACCTGGGTGCTCATTATTTTCCAAGGCCGCGAAGAGTATATCTCTCTCCTTGACTACCTGGAATGAGTCTTGGGAAGATTGTGCACTCAGTGCTTCCTGCAATAGCCCGACATGTTATTTCACTTCCTATGAAGTTATGGAGTAATTACAAACTAGGTAGTTCGATATCTTACTAGGCGTTGGGATACTTCCTCGTCTACGCGGTTTGGAAAGGAGATGGTCCCTCGAAGACATGGTAGATGACCTCGCTCTTATCCAGCTTCGGGCGCGCTCATCAGGGATCCAGGTAAATGGCAGGAGAGCATCCCAACGGATTGCCTGCTCGTCCTGGTCCCTCTATTGTGGGATTTTACTCGCATACCCAGCAATGCCGAGTCTATGGGGGTGTGTGTTTTTTTTTGCCTAGAGGGCCCTGTGCGCCGTACTTTCACTCCTAAAATTATCTATCGTCTTCTTCGCTACAAAGTCTTGCTAGTACTCGTCTATGAACAGATACTTCTAGAAGGGTGTCAGATCCTTCTCCATGTATTGTGTGACAAGCGTGCTCTTGAAGCTCTTCCACGCTTTGCACGCTTGTAGCAATGCGTGTCGTCGCGGAGACGTGGTGTTGTTTTGGGATCTCGAATGATCAAAAAATATCCGTCAGCAGCTCACCTTTATGATCTTTGGTCAACTCCTTCCACAAATCGTAGGTGATCATGACCCGTTCTCATGCAAGTATTTTGATTGTTCTTTGGAATGCGGACGCTGCTCAGCGAGGATTGAGAGGGGTCCCAGGCGCATCGACTTCCGTGATGGTAAATCGGCCCTCGGGCCTTTTCGATATTCCTCCTCTTCTATCGCACTTGGATATTCCAGAGGACGGCACATTAGACGCATAAGGCGACGATGATGAAGAATGAGCGGAAGACATCTTCATAAGAAATAGAAGTTCTCAAACGTATGTACATATTATCATAAGATTCGATCTCTATGTGTATAGGTATACACACTAATTAATAAATAATTGGGATATATAGGGAAGAAATTAGAACCAATACAATGACATAATTGACATATAAACATGTAAATCATCCAAGTCATTTAAAAGAAATAATACGCTCAACACAAACATCATGTGAACAAATGAAATCAGCATAAAGCCAAGATTTAACATTTTGATATTGCTCTCAGATGTAGAGTTGCACAAGATTTAATCTTGGCCTTCTCGCTACTTTAGTCTATACTCTTCATTAATTGAATTTGACAATATTAATTCAAACTTTGAGCTCTAACATAGTGCTTTACTTATCTGCCGACATGATCTTTAAACAAAAGACAACAGATAATACTTTCGACCTGGAGGTTCAACCAATTAACCAACCGAAGATAACAGACTAAATGCTAAAGATCAATTAGCAGTAGTAAGCATTCCAATTAGAGCTCAAGTTCAAACCCGATTATCAAAACAATTTCAGTACAAGACTATAATTATCAGAGAGCATTCATCTCAAGCCCACCACATTGCAATATATTCCAGTAGCAGTATCAAGCCCACCACATTGCATCGATTACCTTTGGGCGTCGAGGAGAAGGACGAGCTGGGAGCACCGGAGTAGCAGGGTGCGGCGTCGAAGGGGAGGCGCGCTGGGCTCGAGGGAGGAGGAGGCGACGCATGCTCGGGGGAGGGAAGGAGGCACGCCGGGCTCGGGGGAGGAGGGGCGTTGGGTTCGGGGAGGTGGCGGCTCGTGCTTGGGGAGGAGGCGGTGGGCTCAGGGGAGGAGACGCGTCGGGCTCTAGGAGGAGGCGGCGTCGAGGACAAAGGAGACGGGCTCGGGGGACGAGGGAGAGTTAGAGAAACTTAAATGTTTGATTGGGGGGGGGGCAAACCCTAAAGTCCGAATATAAATAGGGTTGGACACCACAGACGGTTCTACTTTAGAACCGTCTGTCATAAACACACATTATAGACGGTTCCAATAAATAACCGTCTATGATAGCTAATGTATCACAAACGGTTTGTAGATGAAACCGTCTGTGATAGCTGATGTATCACAGACGGTTTGTAGATGAAACCATCTATGAGAGTTGATGTATCACAGACGGTTTGTAGATAAAACTGTCTATGATAGCCTATCACAGATAGTTTGTCCTAAGGAACCGTCTGTGATATTCTTTTGTATTGCTAAATCTATTTTTATTTATTGTCTAGCCTCAGGAAATGCTAGCCATGCCATCTGAAATAAGCAGAAACACAACAAGTACATGTATACATCCAATTCACATTCATTTCAGAAACAAGCACATCCATTTCGCAAAACAATAACTCAAATGAACTAAAATTCACATATGACACATTCTCATATGCATAAATGCAAATTCACATATGACACATTCTCATATACATAAATGCAAATTCAGAACATATGACACATAAACATTTCATTCATCATTCTACTTGCTTATTTCCTTTAAAAATCAGCCCATCATGATGATCGACGCGTATGTAGCTAGTTTCGTCATGTTATTCTTCCTCGACCCTTATGCCATTTTCGAAAGGAGGCAACTCATCAAATTGATTGTATTCTTCCTCGTCCACTACATTCTCAACTCCGACAATCCTCCTTTTTCCATTAAGAACTACATAGTGCTTCTTATTTGCCTGGTCGGTTACATAGAAGACTTGAACAACTTGGTTAGCGAGTACGAATGGTTCGTCTTTGTATCCTACATGTTCGAGGTTTACAGTAGTGATGCCGTACTTGTCGACCTTCACCTGTAGGAGATGGACCTAATGACACCGAAATAGGGGGATCTTGAAAAGCACGTTGTTGAGCTCCCAAATCTCCTCTATGAGCCCATAGTAGGAGCTCCTCAACCTATCGATACTGAACGCATCTATGCGGACACCGATGTTCTGGTTAGTGCTCTTTATATCCTAGGCATACGTATAAAATGTGTACCCATTTATGTCGTATCCTTGTCATGTCACAACTGTAAATGTTGGCCCTTTTGACAACCATATCAGCATATCACTTGACGAGCTCCTAGCGAGTCGCTCCTTCAACCATTGGTTGAACCGATCACAGTCTTTGCCTCGTGATCCAAACATCCGATCGCTTCCGTTATTCTTTCAAGCACGCCCTTGTCTTTGGTCGATATACGGGGACACTTCAGTCATGTGTTCTAAGACCGTGAAATGGGCTTGAGCATACACATCTATATCTCGAGTGATTGTTTTCCTTCCGATGGTCCCGATACCCTTGAGCCTCCCCTTATGGCGAGATCGAGGCACACCTATCGGTTCGACCTGAGCCATGTAATCAATGCGGAACTCAATGACCTCTTCGGTTGCATAACCTTCGACGATGATGCCCTCTGGCTGAGATCGATTCCATACATAGGACTTGAGAATTCGCATGAACCTCTCGAACAGGTACATGCTACATAGGAACAGGGACCCGCACATATTTATCTCCCTCACAATGTGAACAATGAGATGGACCATGATATCAAAAAATGACGAAGGGAAATACATCTCAAGATGACATAGAGTCGTCACCACCTTGTCCTGCACATCATCTAGTCCTTTGGGATCGATGACCATCTAAGCCATTGTGTTAAAGAAAAACAATAGCCTCATGATTGTCTCTCGGACCTTGATCCGCAAAATACTACTAATTGCAACAGGGAGCATCTGTGTCATCAGCACATGACAATCATAAGACTTCATGCCAATTAACTTCAAATCTTCCATCGAAACAAGTTTCTTCATGTTAGCAGAGTAACCGGACGGAACTTCACACCATGCAAGCACTAGCACAATTCAGTTCTCTCGGCCTTGGATAGAGTGTAACAAGCAGGGGGAAGGTATGTTTGTCCTTTGTCGGTTCTAACTCAGGTCTGATGTCCATATTGTAACATCCCAAAGTTCTCTTACCAAAATAAAAATAAATAAAGTTATTATTTTATTGGATTTTCAAATTTGAAAGAGTTTTATTGCTTTAGTTGAATTTCTCAAGTTTTAAAAGTCAAGAATAAAATTTATTGAAGTTTTTGAAGTTTTATTTGATTAAAGTTAAAAAATAAAATTTTAATTAATTTCTGGAATTTTCTAGAATTTTAAAAGCTTTTCCCTAATTATTTTTAAAGCCAAAATAAATTATGTGCAAAAATTGTTTCCAATTATAAGTTGGAAATCTTTTATCTAAGTTCAAAATAACTCTAGGAATTTCTATGAATTTTTCTAGAATTTTTGGATTTTATTTGCTATTTTCTAAAGCCTTTTTGATTTATCAGTTTTATTTTAAATAAAAAAGCATTTGAAATTCGGTCAACAGTTTTGGGCCAAATTCTAAACTCAGCCCGTTTTTCTCTCTCTTGCCAAATTTATTTATTGTATTATTTACCGCCAAATGGTTGACCAAGACGAATCCCAAATACCGATTTGAATCCGACGGCCAGCCGCCGCGTCGAATCGTGGCCGTTGGATCTAAATCCAATGACACGCGCCACTCCCGCTCCCTCCCCTCTCACCCACATGCACCACATCACTGTCATCAACCTCCCTTTCTTCCTCCCCATGTCCATTCTCAGCCCCGCCATTAACGTCACACGGGAGCTTTTAAAACTCATTCGACTCGGCCACATCTCCCAAATTGGCGCCACATTTGTGACCGCGTATCAATGCCGCGCTGTTACCCTCGTCACCCCTCCATCTCTAGTCGTAAATGGCCCTAATCCCCACCGACATTGCTGTCCGACCTTCTTGCACTCCACACCGCCCGGGCCATGCCCGCGCCCTATAAATAGGAGCATCGGGAGCGCCTCCTCCATCTCATCCCAAGCCCCCAATTTCCCCATCTCCTCTCCCTCCTAAGCGGTCGGATTTCAAGATTTCCTTCGCGCAACTGACGCTTGAAGATTCTTCGATTCCGGCGCCGTTAAAGGGTCTTCATCGACGACGACCACACGTTTTGCACCGCCACCCCATCGCCGATCCCGTGCGCGCATTACCCTCACCGGAACGCCGCCTGAATCATCTCGTCGCCACGAGCCCGACGTTGCTGCTGCCACCATCCTTGTCACTGGTCACTCCACCGCGCCCGCTCGCGTCCATGGTGAGCATCGTGACCCCCACGCTCCACTCTCTCTTTTGGTTCCTTTGCCGGCCGCTGCCGTGCCTCCAGTCGCCGGTGAGGTGGTCGCAGAGCCGCCGCCGGCCTTGTGCTGACGCGGACACCCACCTCAACGCCACCCGTGCGCCACCTTAGCACCAAAATCCTATGTGGCGGCACATGTGGCTGCTTGCGTGGCACCACCGTAGCGCGTGCGTGCCACCTCACCAAATTCCAATCTACTCGGTTCGGTGAATCGAGTTCACCGTGAACCAGGTCGCTGACGTGTGTGTCCCACACATCAGTAATTTCTTTTTATTTTTCTTATTTTGGAAATCCCATCACTGACGTCATCAGTGTGCAGTAATTCGGATTTTATTTAGAAAAATAAATACAAAATTTTGGAAATTCCTAATTCCTTCATTTCATGTAATTTTGAAATTTCCTGGGGTTCGTTCTCCTTCATACGAACTCCGATTTCGTCGATTAAAATTTCTAATTTCATATAAATTCAAGATATAGCTAACTAAACTAAAATTATTTAATTTGGAGTGCATTTGAATCTTCATTTGAATTTTGTTTGAATTTGGCTTATTTTCACAGATAGATTTTAATTTACTTGAGAGTCGATTTCGGCATAGCTTGAGAGTAATCAATCAAGCAAGGCAAGTTATACCTATGATCGTATTTGATCCCATTATTTTAAATTATTTAAATTCTGTTTTAAATTATTATTGCATGCTTATTTCTATACAGTCTATTTTAAATCCCTGTTTTAAATGATAGTTATGCCTAAATCCTTTGTACTGTCAATCTTGACATTGAAATAAACCTACCTTGACACCTTAGATAAAAATATAGTTTATGCAATAGTATAAACTAGAACATTTTGAGAAAAATTATGCTTAGCCATGCTTAGACCAAAAATGTTTGATTTGGGGAATTTTAGCCAAAAATCAAATGATGTTTAAATTGTATCCCTGGCATTGGTGTGTCATAGAAGTTTTCAAATGATTTAAAAAATGAAATAAAACTAAATGATGGTTTGGACTTGGGCAAATTTGGATGGTTGGTAGGTGCAGGTTTATGCACGGGCTTAATCTGGGTAGGATTAAGACCTAGGATTTTTGGAAGTTGCCCAAGTCAGTTAAAGACCGGTCTTCGAGCCGCATCCTTCTAAGCCACAATCATACCACCACATGTCCTAAGTATGGGGAGGGGACCTGGCCAACTAATTTGCAATGTTTCACCATGGTCGTTCCCTTCAGATGCGGTGGGTAGTCATGTTATGACCTACGTTAGTCTGACCTGGCGCAAGAGAGGGCTCAAATGCTGCGGATTGTAGCCCAAAGGGAGCGAAACCTTAGCGAGGGGAGACTGCGGTGGAATGGCGCTTTGTAAAGGCCTTAACACATGCTCTAGACTGCTTACCTAAGGTAATGAGCGGTGGTATCGACGGATGTCATACAAACTAGAGAATTCATGTCATGTGGGTAAAGTTGTACAACCTCTGCAGAGTGTTAAGAACTATTTGAATAGCCGTGTCCGCGGTCATGGACATGCTTGGCAAAGCCACTCAAAGTTAGACTTTGGTTTTTGATTTAAAAATGATTTTGTAAAACAGTTTTGACATGGATGGGTGTTCATGAGAAAAGTTACGGGTTGAAGCCCCGGGTTGGCGCCCGTGTTTATGTTGGTGTTAGGTTGGTGCCTACACTAACTTTATTAATTCATTTAAAACTCAATTTCAATTATTGTAAAAATTGAGCCTTTGAACTTAGTACTGTATTTAAAATGTCAAATATTGTTTTTGCGCAAATAACCCTATAAGCCATCCTTTGTTATATTCTTGCATGCATTAACTCTGTTATTGGGTGTAACTTGTGAGCACGGTAGTTGTGCTCATACTTTCTTTATGCAAACAAATTTCAGATGAGAAGGACTTCGTTACCGGTGTGGATCTTGATGACTAGGCCGTTACCCCAGTCGATTGCCTGTGGCAGATCAGCTGGACTCCACTACTTATTCTTCGTCTTCCGTTGTGTTCTTTACTGTTGGCTTGTAAGCCTATTTTGTAATAAACTCTGTTGATTATTAATAAAGTTATGCGATTTATGGATGTTACCATATCTATTTACTGTGTGAACTAGCTACTAATCATGGGACTAGTTCATAAATACACAAAGGATTTGGGGTGTTAATCCCGGGTCCGACACATATCAACCAAGTCAAGTTGTACGTTGACACTATCCTTTGTTTTGTCACGAATGTTCAGTAAGAGACCAATCGAGCTATCACATATATTCTTCTCTACGTGCATGACGTCAATGCAGTGGCGAACTTCTAGATGCTCCCAATAAGGTAAGTCCCAAAATATTGATCTCTTCTTCTAGATGTTCTTCTCACGGGTCCTCGATTTATGTCCCTTTCTAAGCAAAATATCTAAATCCTTAACTATATAATAGACTTATTTTTCGCTTAAATGCCTTGGAGCTGAACTGTCCTCCTTCTCTCCGTTGAATTGTTTCTTCATTCTGCGGTATGGGTGAGCCCTCCAAAGAAACCTACGGTGACGCATGTACACAGTTTTGTGCGAGTGCTTCAGCTACACACTCTCGGTATCATCTAAGAAGTGAGTACAGACTTTGGCCCATTTTGTACTCTGGCCTGACATGTTAGCAAGGGCAGAATAATCATTTGTGGTGCAGAACAACATGGAGCGTAAAGTGAAGTTATCTCGTTTGTACGCATCCCATACCTATACCCCTTCGATCCACAGTATTTTTAGATCTTCCATCAAGGGTGCTAGGTACACATCAATATCACTCCCAGGTTGCTTCGGCCCTTGGATAAGTATCGATGCAACCAAGGAGGAAGATTGTAGATACAGAGAGTCACGGGCCAAGTGCTATGTCGGCTACGCATGTTACCGAAAGGATTCATTCCATTTGTACTCAATCCAAACCTTATATTCCGCGGTTCCGCACCGAAGTCTGTAAACCTGATGAATCACGGTGGCCCGATCTTCCGATAGGTTCGATTGATTTCGTCGTGAGGACGTTGACGCTTTGAGGCTTCCGACCCGCAGATCGTCACCTCGCAATTCGCTACACCCGCACGACTGCCGTTATCAACCACGCTTGCACGCGATCGACCTTACCACGAGGGTTATGATTCCTGCAAGCAATCGAAGCAACTCACAAGAACAAGGTAGATGCAATCTGAAATATATTGCGAATATAGATGAAGTTCACAAGTGGGGTTCCTCAAACCGAACAAGCGCTAAACCGCAAAGTGGCGTAATAATCTAAGAAAAACCCAACCCCAAACTGTATGCGGCTGCAATATATAGGAGGGGGAAGAACATGAGGAGGTGACCTAGGGTTGTGCCGCCATGTGGGGCGACACATCTCGGGCTTTGACTCGCCATGCCTACAAGGCCAGATAGGCCCAAAGCGTGACGCAAAGACCTTATTTCAAAGTCTCGACCAACACCCAATGTGGTCGCATCGGGTCGTGGGACCGGTCGTGAGCTTGAGACACAGTCGAGATCTGCAGATCTGTCGAGAGCGGGTACACTGGTCGAGAGCTTGCAGATCATATGATCGGGTCGAGGATCGGTCGAGGACTCGGTCAGAGAGCTTTAGACACAGTCGTAGATGGTTTGGATCCTCCCAAAGATTCCTAAGTAACAAGAGATCCCAATTTTTAGGTAGCATACCATTCTCGCATAAATAAATTATTAGCACCTAGAAACGAGCTCACCTCATAATTTAAGTGATGTGCACGAGCTCTTGTCATAGGACCTTGTAGCTTAGCAACCGGATCTGGAGGATGTTGTGTAGTGCGTGTATCCGAAGGAGTGATGTCCTCATCATCCTCCCTTCTTGAATTGGAGTCGCCCTCACCCAAGCTCATCTTCTTCTCCCACGATGGCTTCAAATCTGAAATGTTAAATGTAGGGCTAACCCCAAAATCTGCAGTAGCTCCAATTGATATGCATTGTCATTTATCTTTGCAATTATCTTAAATGGTCCATCGACCCTAGGCATCAACTTTGATTTTCTTAATTCTAAACCTATCCTTTCTCAAATGCACCCAAACTAAATCTCCGGTTCAAATTTTATTTCTTTTCTACCTTTACTTCCAAAGAACTCTATACTTTTCACCATACGCCTATATTCTCTTTAGTTGTTTCATGCAACTTAAGAACAAATTCAGCACGCTTCTTAGCATCTAAATTAATTTTTTCAGAGGTAGGCAAAGGTAGTAAATCAATAGGAGCATGGGGTTAAAACCATACACTACCCAAACGGACTTACCTTGGTGGTAGAGTGTACCGACCTGTTGTAAGCAAACTCAATATGCGGTAAACACTCTTCCCACATCTTCAAATTCTTCTTTAAAACAGCCCGCAACATGGTGGATAACGTGCGGTTGACAACCTCCGCTTGTCCATCGGTTTGGGGATGGCACGTAGTAGAAAATAGTAGCTTTGTCCCCAATTTGTTCCAAAGTGATCTCCAAAAGTGGCTCAAAACTTCGCATCGCGATCCGAGACAATAGTATTGGGCACTCCATGTAAGCGAATGATTTCCCTGAAAAACAATTCAGCTATGTTTGTGGCATCATCGCTCTTGTGACAAGGTATAAAATGTGCCATTTTAGAAAATCGATCCACTACTACAAATATACTGTCCCTCCCCCTCTTTGTCCTAGGCAATCCTAAAACAAAATCCATAGAAATATCCTCCCAAGGGGCGCTAGGAATAGGAAGAGGCATATAAAGTCCATGTGGATTGAGACGGGACTTAGCTTTGTTGCATGTAGTGCAGCGAGCCACGTAGCGCTCGACATCACGCCTCATCTTTGGCCAAAAGAAGTGGGTGACCAGCACATCTTCAGTCTACTTTGCTCCAAAATGCGCCATCAAACCTCCTCCATGCGCCTCCTGCAACAACAAAAGACGAACGGAGCTAGCTAGAACGCATAACTTGTTAGCACGATAGACCAAACCATCAATCAGCACATATTTATTCCATGTTTTCCCTCCTTTACAATGTTCAAGCACTTCTTTAAAGTCCAAATCAATAGCATATAAATCTTTAATGGTCTCCAAACCAAAAATCTTATGATCAAGTTGAGATAACATGGTATAACGCCTAGAAAGCGATCGGCAATCACATTGTTCTTACCTTTCTTATGCTTTATGACATATGGAAACGACTCAATAAATTCTACCCAATTAGCATGTCGTTTGTTCAGTTTAGCTTGACTTCTAATATGTTTTAGCGATTCATGATCGGAATGAATAACAAATTCTTTGGGCCATAGATAATGTTGCCAAGTTTGAAGCACACGAACTAAAGCGCATAACTCTTTATCATAGGTAGAATAATTCAGACTAGGCCCATTTAATTTCTCACTTTGAAATATGCAACCGCTTACCTTCTTGAATCAAGACTCCACCTATCCCAATCCCGCTAGCATCACATTCAATCTCAAAAGTCTTACCAAAATCGGGGAGTTGGAGTAGGGTGCTATGGTGAGCTTCTCTTTCAATAAGTTGAATGCCTTCTCTTGTGCAGTCCCCATTGAAAGGCACTCCTTTCTTTGTCAATTCATTCAATGGTGCGCCAAGATGTTGAAATCCCGCACAAAACGCCGATAGAATCCAAAAAGGCCGTGGAAACTCCGCTTTTGTGTCACGATGGTAGGTGTCGGCCAACTTTGGATGGCTGCAATCTTTGCCTCATCCACCTCAATTCCTGTGGTGTCACAACATAACCAAGAAACGCAACTCGATCGGTGCAAAAGGTGCACTTCTCGAGGTTACCAAACAAACGTGCATCTCTCAAAGCATTAAAAACAGCACGATATGATTCAAGTGTAGCTCATGTGACTTGCTATAAATCAAGATATCATCAAAATAAACCACCACAAATTTTCCAATGAAAGGACGAAACCTCGCTCATCAATCGCATAAAAGTGCTAGGTGCATTAGTTAGACCAAAAGGCATCACTAACCACTCATATAGTCCAAACTTAGTTTTAAAAGCGCCTTCCATTCATCTCCCAATTTCATTCTAATCTGTGGTAACCACTCCATAAGTCAATCTTTGTGAAAATAATAGAACCACTCAACTCATCAAGCATGTCGCCTAGCCTAGGAATAGGATGACGATACCTTATCATAATATTATTAATGGCTCTACAATCAACACACATACGCCAACTACCATCTTTCTTAGGAACCAAAAGAACAGAACAAAGACAAGGACTAAGGCTTTCTCAGACGCATACCCACGGTCCAAAAGATCTTGGACTTGTCGCTGAATTTCCTTAGTCTCCTCTCGATTGGTCCTATATGCAAAGACGGTTTGGCAAAGTCGCCCCAGATCAAATCAATTTGATGCTCTATCCCTCGAATAGGTGGCAATCCCGGGGGTATCTCAGCTAGAAATACATCCACATACTCCTGCAAAAGGTTAGCAACAGCAGGAGGCAAAGAGCTAGATATATCCTCAAGTGAAAATAAAGCATCTTTGCATATCCAAGCATAGCAGGACAGCTCATTATCACAAATTTCAGCAAGTTCAGATTTAGTGGCAAGCATAACACACCCCTTCAATTTTATTCCCTCGGACTTAGAACTAGGCGTCACTTTCTCCCCTTTAGGTGGGAAAACACGTTTTGCTACTTGCTGATTTTCAGAATCATGTTCATTGATGTTTCTTTCATCTTTAGCACGCCTACTTCATCTTTCACAATTTCAATTTGGTGTCAAAGGCAACAACTTAATCTTCTTGCCCTATGTGAGAACGAGTAGGTATTAGCTCTACCATGGTGCAAAACATCATTATCATATATCCAAGGCCTACCAAGCAACAAAGAGCATGCTTGCATAGGCACTACATCAAAGTCGGTACTATCCTTGTAATTACCAAATTGAAAATTGCACTCGACAACTTGGTTTACCTTTAACTTACCACACTAATTGAACCATTGGATGTAGTAGGGGCGTGGGTGTGGTGTGGCCAAGCCAAGCTTCTTGACCATCTCGAACTTGCAAGGTTATTGCAGCTCCCTCCATCAATGATTACTCTACAGGCTCTCTCCTTCACGAGAAATCTGGTTTGAAACAAGTTGTGCCGTTGATTTTGCTCTTCTCTCTCCACTTGTGCGCTCAGTACTCGTTGTGCAACAAGGCTCATATGATTCCCGGTGTCAACAGCAGCTACTTGTTCCTCTACATCATTAGCATCACTGTCTGTTTCGTCTCCTCCACCTGCAATGTTAGCTGCAAGTACATATTCATCCTCAATATCACTAGCACTTACATAACCTCCGTCTGCAGTGGCAAGGTATGCTCGCTGACTTGGGCAGTCCCTCATGACGTGGCCCATTCCCTTGCAACGGTGGCAAATAATCCCAACAGACGCCCGTGGAAGCAACCAAGAAGAACTCTTGGCGGGGCATGCACACTAGTAAATTTGCTTACCTCGGTGCATGTGATGGTGTCGGAGGTGTCATGAACGCGCCCTACTCGAGGAGGGCAGCGGACCGTAGCCGAAGGTGGGACTATTTTAACTTGACCCGGCGTTGTTCTTGGTGTAGACGTGCTTCCAAAATTGTTCCTTGGCCTCTGCTGTCGTCCCTGCAATTCCTTTTCTGCCAAGCGTGCAAGTTGAAACAATCTAGGGATACTATCATATTCTTTGTAATCAACTATGTCCTGAATTTCACGTGTTAATCCTCCATAAAAACGTGCCATCGCTGCCTCTTCATCCTCAATAATGTCACAACGTAACATACTAATTTGTAGCTCCTGATAATATTCTTCTACAGATCTATTGCCTTGGTTTAAGCGCTGCAATTTCTTAAGCAAATCACGTTTAAAAGAAGGTGGAACAAATCTATTACGCATAGCAACCTTTAGAGCATCCCAAGTAGTAGGCGCTAATCCATCATTGCATACCCTATTCCACCAAATGATGGCGAAGTTTTTAAATTCACTTGTGGCTTGTCGAACTCTATGCACTTTAGGAACTAAGTGAGCATTAAATTTCTGTTTTACCGTCAACTCCCAATCTAGATATGTTTCAGCATCATAAGCACCCACAAAAGATGGTATAGTGAACTTGACTTTAGCATATGGATCATCATTAACATGTGCATTATGTTGCTGAATGTTATTACCTCTCATACCTTGACGGTTGAAGTTCAAACGGTTTCGTTGTCGTGCATCAAAGGCGTCGTGGTTGTGCATCTCATTTCCATTGTCAAACTCACGGTCATGGGCTGCACCATGAGGACCCACACGCCCATTGTTCGGTGGTTGATTGGCCAAACCATCAATGCGTGTGTTGAGCATTGCGATACTATCATTGAGTTGCTGCAGTGTAGCAGTTGTTTCTGCAAACTTCCTATCAATGTCATCATTAAATAGCGTGGCGGTGCTCATCCAACACCCTCGTGAGCTCTTCCCTCAAAACACACTCTTGCGCATCCAATTCCTCACCTGCCATGGTTAGTAAAAGACAAAAGACAACACAAAGATATTATCCCTATCAACTACTAGGTGGTGGGAGGTGGGATCACACACTCTCAAGCGTCTTACCAAGCTCTTATGAATTTCTTACCAATTGCAGCAGGTGGTATGATCGGAGAAGGTGGGATGTACGACCGCGGCAAATGGCGAATGCGAGGATCCAAATCTGAGGGCCGAAAGTATGTGGAGCTCGGACAGGTAAAATTTTGTAGCAAGGAATAGCAGTAATGAAAACAGATTAGCAAAGCTGAATCAAAGTCCACGGTACTCGTCACAGTTGCTGGCCCAAACGCGTCCCTAGAACTAGCTCGAGCAAGCCGAAATACAAGCACAATAGAACAAAATTCGCAAGGCAACTGATTTCTCCTGTGGGTGGTCGTGGACCAACTGTGGATTGTCGTGAGCCACCTGAGGGTGGTCGTAGACCAAATGAGGGTGGTCGTGAGCCAACTGGGGTGGTCTCTTTTTCTTTTTCTTTTTTTTCTCTTTCTCTTTTTTTTTGACTGCCGAAACCCAACCGAGGGTTCCTCTTTTTTTTTTTGCGAAAGTGACCTTGACTCACAACTCTTCAAAACCCTCTTCTGGGTCTGGGGATATATATAGGTCACAAACTTTTTCCGGAGAGCAGGGGTATAAAGGTAATTCGCTACACGGTGGCCCGATCTTCCGATAGGTTCGATTGATTTCGTCGTGAGGACGTTGACGCTTTGAGGCTTCCGACCCGTAGATCGTCACCTCGCAATTCGCTACACCCGCACGACTGCCGTTATCAACCACACTTGCACGCGATCGACCTTACCACGAGGGTTATGATTCCTGCAAGCAATCGAAGCAACTCACAAGAACAAGGTAGATGCAATCTGAAATATATTGCGAATATAGATGAAGTTCACAAGTGGGGTTCCTCAAACCGAACAAGCGGCTAAACCGCAAAGTGGCGAATAATCTAAGAAAAACCCAACCCCAAACCGTATGCCGGCCGCAATATATAGGAGGGGGAAGAACATGAGGAGGTGACCTAGGGTTGTCCGCCATGTGGGAGGCGTACACATCCCGGGCTTTGACCTCGCCATGCCTACAAGGTCAGATTCGCCCAAAACGGTGACGCAACACCTTATTTCAAAGTCTCGACCAACACCCAATGTGGTCATTCTTGGTCGTGGGACTGGTCGTGAGCTTGAGACACAGTCGTGATCCGCAGATCTGGTCGTAGAGCGGGTACACTGGTCGTGAGCTTGCAGATCATATGATCGGTCGTGGATCGGTCGTGAGAGCTTGAGACTGTCGTAGATGGTTTGGATCCTCCCAATATTCCTAAGTAACAGGAGATCCCAATTTTTAGGTAGCATACCATTCTGCATAAATAAATTATTAGCACCTAGAAACGTGCTCACCTCATAATTTAAGTGATGTGCACGAGCTCTTGTCATAGGACCTTGTACCTTAGCAACCGGATCTGGAGGATGTTGTGTAGTGCATGTATCCGAAGGAGTGATGTCCTCATCAAAACCTTCTATCGATATTTCTCCACTGGGCAGAATCAGTAGGGTGTCTTAGCTTTCCATTCTTCTTACGCTCCTCCGAGTGCCAATGCAGCAGTTTTGCATCCTTTGGGTTCGCAAAAAAACTGCTTCAAATGGGGAATTACTGGAAGACAGCACGCCACCTTATCAGGAGGTCCTTTCTTCCCCTCAATTCCCTTGCTGTCATTTGATTGATTCTTATACTTGTATTGGGATGCGTTGCACACCATACATATATGCATGTTTGCATACTCTTTACGGTAAAGGATACAGTCGTTTGGACATGAATGTAATCTTTCTACTTCCATTCCCAATGGACAAAGAACCTTCTTAGCTTTGTAGGTGCTTTTGGGCAACTCGTTTCCCACCGGAAGCATGTCCGCTAAGAGACCTAACAACGCCGCGAAACTTTTTTCGGACCAATCGTTGCTTGCCTTTAATTTCAGTAGTTCAAGTACGGATGATAACCTTGTGTACTTTGACTTGCAGCACGTGAACAAAGGTTTCTCTGAGTCCTCCATCAAGCCTTGTAATTTAACATACTCTCTCTCATCGTGCAGCCTATCCGAATCGGAACCACAATCGACATTATCCGGCGGCATATTGTTGACTTCGTCGGCGATGTTGTTATTACTATCTTCCTGTATAATCCGCTCTTCATCGTGACTGGTCCAACGTGTATACCCCTTTTTGAAACCCTTTCGAATCAAGTGTGCTTTGATCTGTGCTTAGTTCTTAAACATCTTCAAATTCTCGCAGTCAATGCATGGACAGTACATATATTCCACCCCCTTATTTAACATATCCTCCTCGGTAGCTCTTGTAAATGCAGACACGCCATTAATATACTCTTCACGGTTCTCTGCGTACATCCAGCTTCGGTCCAACTACGCTACGTATATAATAAAATTTAGTGTTAAATATTGAATTAATTAATTAGTATACTATAGATGCAATTTTTGATATGTCATTTGAAATATGTATTTCTAACAAACTGAAAAACAACAATGCATTACAATAGGATTGTAGTAATATGTGTGTAATCAATGGCAACAACACCAATAAAATCCAAACTTCGGCCATGCACCCTAGGGTCAGCTTGTTCATCACAAACACATTATAGACAACCCACCCAACTTCAGATGGCAAGAAGCAAGACTTGCAAAACAACACAAAAAGCTAGATCTAAACCATCTTCAATTCTCTCTTTACCAAGCTAGATCTAGAATATAATGCAAGGAAGAAAGTATTAACCATCGATAGTCAAGAACAAATGGATCTACAATCACTCTTTCTAAATCCGCAGTCTCCTTTCACCAAATCACCTCAAAGCCCCACCTCCTCAAAGTAGCAACAACGAAAACAGAGCTAGAATTTAAGACAGATCTGTGAGGGTCGGGTCTGCATTAAGTAAGATTATCACATACGGTTTTTATTAAAAACCATTTGTGATGAAGACGGGAAGTCACAGACGGTTTATGTTGAAAACTGTTTGTGAAGTATCATAGACGGTTCTAAAAAAGAACTGTTTGTGATATTTTGTAATATCACACACGGTTCTTTTTCAAAACCGTCTGTGATACTTTACAAACGGTTTTCAACATAAACCATTTGTGATATTACATCTTCACAGACGGTTTTTAGCACAGTTAGTAACATAGATGGTCACTAAACCAAAACCGTCTGTGATTGTATTTAATATTGACGGTTTTGGTCAACTGCTGTAATGAGGCGTCCAGTATTAGCCTTTTTGTAATAGTGCATGGATGTGATTATCAATGTTGTGGATGTGTGTACTAGCCATTGATCATGGGACTAGTACAGTACACACACGAGGGTTTTGAGTATTCAAAATGCAGGTCTGACAATATTGATAGTCTATGTTGATGACATTGTGGTCACTGGAGATGATGCTGAGGAAATCAAGTCCTTGAAGAAAGAACTAAGAAAGTCATTTGAGGTGTAAGATCTTGGAACTCTTTAATACTTTCTTGGGATTGAGATTGTCCATTCTTTGAAGGATATAGTTCTCTCTCAGAGGAAGTATGTCCTTGATTTGTTGGCAGAAACATGTATGCTTCACCTATTGATAGGAATCACAAGCTATGTGTTAAGTCAGGAGATCCAGTTGACAAGTAAGCTTACCAATGGCTTGTTGGGCGTCTCATCTATTTGTGTTATATAAGATCTGATATTTCATATGCAGTGAGTGTGGTTAGTCGATATATGTATGATCCCCGAACAAGACACATGGATGTTGTTTATCGAATCCTACGGTATTTGAAGAGTAGCTTTGGGAAAGGCCTTTGGTTCGGGAAGAATGAACACATGAATGTGGAAGGGTATTGCAATGCTGATTGGGAGAGCAATGTGGATGACAGGAGGTCTACCTCAAGATATTGCATCTTTGTGGGAGGTAACCTTGTTTCATAGAGGAGCAAGAAGGGAGAGGTTGTGGCTCGATCTACTACAGAGGCAGAGTACATAGCAATGACATTGAGAGTGAGTGAAATGATATGGATGCATGGTTTATTGTCTAAGCTTCGAATATGGAGGAATAATCTCTTGGTGTTACATTGTGACAATAAATCTACAATCAACATTGCTAACAATCCAGTACAGCATGATCGCACCAAGTACGTTGAGATTGATAGGCTCTTCATCAAGGAGAAGCTCAATGATAGGATGCTAAAGTTGGAGTATGTCAAGTCTAGTGAATAGTTGGTTGACTGTTTCACTAAAAGGTTAGGTTCTAGTGAGGGTGCTACAATATGTAACAAGATGTTGATATCTTCGATCCATCTTAAGAGGGAGTGTTGGTAAGTTCGTATTAGAGTTTAATAAAGAAGTTGTATTAGAGTCTGACTGTATCTTGGACTATAAATAAAAGGTGCGGGGACCCGGTGTGACCACACAATTATTCCCCTAATTTCTACACATATTGTGCATGCTTATATGGTTTTTGTAGTTCTTTCCATTTCTATGTCTTTTGATACGATTGAATAAAACAATACTACTTCATGTCCATGTGATGTGGGATCGATTTGATTATCGTTGAGTACTTTGAGACCTCAAGTATGGCCATCCAACTAGCACTGCCTCCTTACAAATAAAAGAAATGGTGAGGATTTGATTATTGTTGAGCAGTAAAAGCATAGATAAGACCATCCAGCTGAGGTTTTTTTTTTGGCCTAGATGGCACTGTTGGGGCCGTCTTTTTTTACAAAAGTAGCCCTTCTCTAGCCGTATTGTCAATAATGACACCACCCGTATTGCCAATAATGACACCACAGACGTGCCAACGGCTGACACATATTCAAAACCGTGCATCGGCGCCCGGACCATCCTCCTCCCGCCACGTGGCTGCCACCGCTCGCCCCTAGCCCGGACAGGCTTTGTCTGTGTGCTGAGCACTCGGACACACGAAATCAGTGCGCCCCTAGCCCGGATTCCTGACACGTGGCTCCATCAGTCGTCCCTAGCCCGGACAAGGGCTTGTCCGTGCGTCGCTAGCCCGGATGTGCAAAATCAGTGCGCCCCTAGCCCGGACTTCATGTGCTCCCGACATGTGGCTCCACTAGTCGCCCCTAGCCTAGACGACGGGCTTGTCGATGCGTCGCTAGCCCGAACGCGGTGGTCACATGCATGCACATGCGCAGTCACAGCGACAAATCAATGCAATGCATGGACACGGGGATTCCCCTGCATGCAGTGCATAACGCAGCAGTAGTGGATATATGCGCATTGATTTTGCGTGTCCGGGCTAGGGGCGAGTGGCGGCCGCCACGTGGCGGGGGGAGGATGGTCCAGGCACCAGATATGTGGTGGAGATTGAATCCGGACACGAGATGCACGGTTTTGGACACATGTTGGCCGCCGGTAGGGATGGATAACGAACTGGCTCGACTCGGCTCGCTAAAGCTCATTAATAAAACAAGCTCGGCTCGTTAAGCTAACGAGCAGAATACCAGACTTGGCTTGGCTCGTTAAAAAGCTTGAACTCGGCTCGTTAGGATCATCAAGAAAGTCAAGAGATCACAGCTTGGGGCTTGGGCCTCCCTCGACCGCCTAAGGGTTGCTGGGTTGGATTGGCCTGGTGCCACTACTCAACTGTGCTAGTTTTTTAACGAGCTAAATGAGCTTAACGAGCAACTTGCGAGCCAACTCGAACTCGGCTCATTAAGAAAACGAGCTAAATTGCTGACTCGTCTCGTTAAGGGACCGAGTTCGAGCCGAGCCTTTAACGAGCTGAGCTAAGTCACGAGTTTTGAGCTTTTTTTTCTACTCTTAGCCATCGGCACGTCCGTGGTGCTATTTTTGGCAATACGGCTAGAGAAGTGCTACTTTTGTAATAAAAAAAAGGCCCCAACAGTGCCATTTAAGCCAAAAACTCTCTAGCTGGTGCTGTCTTCTTGACAAACAAGAAATGGTTCTCTCCATTAATCTATCACAACTCTAGTTAGAGCTCAAAAATAAATAAACATTTATGTTTGATTATTCCTAATTGTCCTTATCCCCGTATCTTTTGCTACTCCCTTCAGTTCATAAAAACAAGTTGTTTTAGACATCGACGTGATTTCCAAAATAAAATTTTAACTACTAATTACTATTGTAATATATTTATAAAACCCAATAAAATTATAATATTATGAAAGCACTTTTTTGTGGTAAATCTACCTACATGATTTTTATATATTTAATCTAAATATTTAAAAGATATGGAGAACCAAAATTTAATTGCATGTATTGAAAACGACTTGTAAAGGAATACTATGTTTTGTTTGGTTCGTGTCAGGTCAAGTACAATAATACAACCAGATGTTCCACAAATCAAGGACAGGGATGAATTGGACAACCTCGCCAGTTGCAGTCCCTGATATGATAAGTTGATAACGATGTGAGATCAGACCTGTGAGCGATGTGCCATGGACCATTTTAAATCAACTTTAATTTCGTGAAAACTACGAAGGGGCATCTAATGTAGTGCTAGTCCTTTTCAGATCAGCAGTTGATTCTCCGGTCTTTGGATGAAAGCGTGAGTTCCGGCGAATTCTCGCTGTCGGTGAGTCAAACGGATCCTCCGTATCAGCGCACGACTAATGCAAGCAGCACGGTGATATATGTGTAGGGCATTATCTCCGTCGTACGATAAAAAACGAATGGTGTAAATCGAGCTCTACAGTACCTAAATGTCTAAAGTCACGACTTTTGATGGAGGTAAGTGTTTTATGTTGGGCTATTTGGTTACGTCGAAATGATGTTGTTTTTTACAACAAAAATTTAACTAATCCGTTGCAGATTATCTTATTGAGTGGATTCTGGCTGAATGTATGGGCTGTACTGCAGAAAACAAACCAGAAGGAGACTATGTTGGAGGGAAGCTAAGATTGGAGTTTGTGGCGAAGCAAATCCTCAAGTTTCGTGAGTGGAGGTTTAGTCATAGGATTTGCAATGGTTAAGATTGTCTTAGGTTTTGCAATGATTGAGGTTGATTTGTCAAATGTCTTTCAGTTGTAAGGTTGTAAGCCGTTTTTTCTCGGTTTGTTTGTCACTTAACTTGTTTAAATAAATTGGGCTGTGTGCATCGTTGATGCAGAAGTCAGAAGAGATTATTCTCTTCTATTATCTAAAAAAAAAGCTCTACAGTACCACATAAAGCGGTTAAATCGCTGCAGCACAATATACACCGTTCCTGTAGCATTTTTAACTCTAGTACCGCTGTTGAGTACTGCTTGTGCAGATTCAAAATACTGTTCACACATTATTCTATGCAGTAATAGCATAGAATCCCGATCTGATTGGTGGGGGTTGAAAATTTAGGATGCTTAAAGACGTGCCTATGTTCATCAGTGATGCTCAATGACCTTTACCCGAACGTCATCCAATTTTTCTTGCAACTCCCCAAACTTCAGAAGAAAAAAACATGTGACTCGGCCACATTTTTATTGAAGATGAGCACGGCGTCAAATTACTCGTCGATAGGCACTCAGAAGTCTTTATGAATTGAAAAGTAAAAAGGTTCAGTTAAACCGGTTGCATATATCATCGGAAAGGCATGTGAAAATGAGTGTAAAAAGGGGGTAAGACAATGGAAAATCCGCAACTTCTCTCTGCACAAGCGTCCCTTCTCTTTCGTTTCCTTCTGTGATAGACCGTGTCCGTGTTGTGTTCGAACATTGCTATGCTTCGGTGGTGCCCGGTTATAGCTTGCTATTTTGGACTGGTACTACAGCCCTGTAGAGACAGGGGATGAGGAGAGTGATGGCGTCAGGATTGAGGTCAGTAACGCACAAGTCCAAGGTAAAACTGTCGAGATAAAACTGAACATCGGAGATGGCATCAGGATCGAACCTGTCGAACCGCGTAAGAGATGCCGTGTGAGGATGGTATCAATTCTGTGGAATTGTGCGGAGTACATCCTGTTGAACGGCGTAAGAGATGCCGTGTGATCGCGGATGGTATCAATTCTGTGGAATTGTGCGGAGTCCATGCTGAGAAGGTAGTAATAGGCAATAGGCTTGCTTTCGAGTTTCAACTGGCTACGTAAGCCCTCTCATTTCAAGTCGCATCCCTCTCCAGTCTACACCAGGACTAAACTCGATTTTTAGCCCTGGAAGCTGATATCACGTTGGACCGTGTTAGCGATTATAAGCTAGCTACGTGAAACTATGAAGATCAAAGTCCAATACTCACAATGGAAGAAATGAACTGAAAGCAAGAAGAACAACCAAAATCCCTCTCGGGTGGTCTGACCTCTCCTCAGCCCGACAGAAAAACAAAACGATTTCAGATTCACAAATTGATTTAACTTTTGATATACAACTTCAAATCACTTGAAATTTTATATACAAGTCAAAAGAAGGTCAGGAACCTATTTCAATCTAAGATCTACACAATCATAGACAAAGTTCAAAGAATTTCTTGTTTGAGTGTAAGAGGGTTCAAAACCAGATTAAAACCAAAACTTGATCCAAAAACTTGTTCGTGGATTACAGATGATATTAAATCAACTTCCACATGTTCTACCAAGCTAGATCACAGCAAGGAACCAAAGCAAATCCCCTAGAACACAAGAATCCATGATTTTAGGAAAGAGAGCAAGAACACGAAAGAACTCATCTTTGCACGAAATTGATTGGACTGATAATATAACATCCCAAAATTCACATTTTATGAATACATAACAAAGATACATGAGGAAAATAATTTTGGGCATAATTCATATGAGAAACTAATCATGCATGATTTTTGGACTTTTGTTTAAAGTAACTAATGAAATTCATACAAACATGCACTTGTAAGAATTACAGGAAAAATAGAATGAAAATAAGTGAGAGAAATTATTTTGGGCATATCTACGTAGGGAAAAACTTATGAAACAACTTTTGCGAAGTTTCATTAAGGGTAACAAATGCAATTCCATGAAAATAGAAACTTGCAAGATTTTTCGTGAAAATCACATACAAGATAAAGTTCTGAACAATTTACATAAGCAACCACACTAAGTTAGGAGCCCTCACAAAAAATTTCATTAATTTTGGACCTTGTTTGCTTGGTACAAAAATTCAGCAAAACCCTGAGCCTTTAATTTCAAAATCCCGACTTTAATCTCCCTCTCTCCTCTCGCTGGCAAGTGGGCCCTGCTTGCCAGGACCCTCCGTCCACCTCCGCTCGCCCTCGCCAGTGCACGCTCGCACGAGCTCCACCCGTACACCCACGGTTTTCGCCGTCCGCCCATCGTTTTAGCCTCCAACCACCCCCATCACCTCTGCCAGGCTCCGCCTACCTCATCCACCCCATTGATGGCCCTTCTACCTGCCCAAATAGAGAGGAAGCCGCGAGAAGCCGAGCAGGCCACCTTGGTCTCGTCGTCCTTCTCATCTTCTTCTCGTTACTTAAAGCCTTCTTCTTTGTGTTGAAACACTCTCTATCCATTGCCGTTTCCATTCCTCCCCTTGGTATGTTTCGTCCACTGTATCGCCTGAAACATTTTGTCATCCCGAGCTCCGGTGCGCGCGCTCCGCCAAAGCACAACCATGTCCTGGTGTCCTAAACTCTCGATGTGAACGTCATCTTGTGCTGTTTTTCTCACCCAATCATCCCCTCACTTCTCTGCTCTTCGATTGTAGTGTAGCGTTGCAATTGGACCTTCTTCATCGTCTTTGGCGCCGAGGTAGCCGCGAACGATCTCCGAGCTTGGTGAGTCCCTGTGGACTTCGTGCCCAGTTTGAGCTTCGCCATAGCTCATGGTACCTCCTCGCACCACTCATTTCAGCTATTGTCTCCCACACGGAGCTGCCACCGTGAGTCTCCCTGTCTCCTCTGCCGCCGTCGACGAGAACGTCTCTCCGGTGAGCCCTTAACCTCATCGAGGCAGTTTTCTCCATCTACGACCCCACCTGAAGCTATGCATGCACGTCATTTCAGTTGATTTCCACTAGAGTGGTTCGTCATCATCAAGCTTGTCGTGGCCACCACTGATCACCGCCGTCAAGCTGCCTTAGCCCCTCTCCAACCTCATTCTCAGCTTCCTCGTGATTGTGGTGAGCTACTAGAGCTTAAGCATCAATTAATTTGACTGATATAGCACACTTACGCCGAATTTTTCGGTGAGGCCTATGGTGAAAAGTTATTAATTACGTTCTGGAATCGGCTGGAGCGGCCAAGATGCTCTCTTTCGTCGTGCAAAATGGTACACAGGAGGCTCTATTCTGACATGGCTTCATTTTCGGCCATTTGGGTCAATTCCGTCTGTCGGTGTTTTATAACCGATCTTACGTAAATATTGTTTGATTCGGGGGTCTCCAAGACTGAAATCACGCAGAGAGATTGACACAGGGATTTTTATACAGGTTCAGGTCTTCTCCAGAGATAATAACAACCCTACTCCTGTGTGTATGTATTGAGTATACTGGTTACAATCAGTAGAAAATGCTACAATTTTCCCTACTACTCAGTGTGTATGTCCGATTGTATGTCTCTAATCGGCCCTCCTCTCATTATCTCTGGCCATAGCCCTTTATAGTGTTCGTAGAGGTAGCCGTTTCTCCAAGCCAAGAGGCGCCCCATCATTCCAAGTAATGAGCGCATTGTTGGTAGTGATCGCCGGGGTATTAACTCCTCCATGTCGCCCGCGGTTTCTAGTCGAGATATTAATGGTGTAACGTGCGCTTATTCCGAGAATAACAACGATATATTATGCTTAGATTCCCTAATCAATTGGGCCTACTTGTCCGCAGCTTTATTGATCATAGGGTGGTCGTAGCTGACTTAGTCGTAAAAGGGCTTACGACCATGAAGTAGTCGTGGAATAACTTACGACTTGGGGCTAGTCGTAGAAGAACTTACGACTAGAAGGTGATCGTAGCAGCACTTACGATCATGAACCAGTCGTAGAAAGACTTACGACTATGAGGATGGTCGTAGAAGAGCTTACGACCAGCTAGTTGGCTTCTCCCTTATGATTACAAGGGGTATACTCAAGAATTGTATGACGTCATATTCACCCATAATAAGAATTATAGATAAATAATAAAATGATGATTATTAGATCCTTGTCATCTAGCCCCCCAGCTTCAAGTGAAAGTACTTACTTGGGAAAGGAGTCATAGATGAACTTACGACCATAAAAAAGTGGTCGTAAAAATATGGTCGAAGGAAAAAGCTCTTTGAGTCTATATATCAATTGACCAGAAATATACTTAGTCAAGAAGGCTGTTGAAAAACCTTTACGACTATTAAATAGTCGTAGAAAAAACTTACGACCATAAAGTAATCGTAGTACGGTAATTGGAAGAAAAACCTTTCCGACTGGTATTTTATTTGACCAAAAAAGACTTGGTCAAGGAAGTAATTTCGCTTAAGGTGTGAAGACAGTCTCAGTTTTCTTGAACAGACAAGTTCAAGAATCTCAATTGATTCTCCCAAATCTGTCCGTTGGAGCAATACCCGAAGCGGTGGGAACCGTTGGGTTTCCATGGCGTTTCCTTTCAAGCGTGCGGTTATAAAAACTTTTCGCAGGGGTATTTTTAGGGTTCTTACTTTTCCCCAAATTGCTTCAACTGTTCATCAAGCTCTCGCCTTCTCCACCGTCGACCAAATCGTGCCTTCTCCTTCAATCCTTCCAAACTCAAACTCCTCCCCTACTGAGAGAAATGGCCAGGGCTGCTTCCCAGTGGGCTGAGTCGGAGATGGATGCGGTGAAGATGCAGGCTCTCGTTGCCACCGAGAAGATCCCAAAGAAGATCCTGGTCAAGTGGATTTCAGCTGCCGGGCAGCATTGGCCGTCGGGGGAGATGGGGCAAATCCCTGTCTTCCAGGCGTACTGTGAGTGTGGCCTCCGATTACCTGCTCATCCTTTCCTCATACTCGTACTCAAACATTTCCAGGTGGAACTGGTTAATCTTGGTCCTAATTCCATCACTATGTTAAGCGTATTCGTGTACTTGTGTGGGGCTTACCTAGGGATTCCAGCAGACCTTGAGCTCTTTCAGTATTATTACAGAATGGCTCGACAAGCTGGAATTACCGGGAGTTGTGGTCTGAAGCTCCATGACGGAAAGTTGAAGGAGTATATTCAGATGTTCACCCGGTCATCGTGGCCGGGATGAAGGAAGAAGTGGTTTTACTAAAAAACCACTCAAGAAGACAGCATTTCTTTTGTGGGGAAGGCTACCGAGAAGGTCCCTTCCTGGGATTCGACTCCCAGAGATCTTGACCGAATTGCCCCCTACATTCAAGCTATCAAAGACTTGAAGAGAGATGGGCTCACCGGGTGGCATGTGGTGAAAGATTTCATCACACGCCGTATTAGCCCTTTGAAGAAACGAGTACCTCCTATGTGGAGGTATATGGGGCTACAAGGCCCAACCAGGGACTACGAGGAGGGTAAATGAAGCTCCGACTTAGCTTTCGTTTTGGTTATCTTCAAATTGGACTAATGAAAATCTTATCCGTTTGTTTAGACCTTTCACAAAATGAGATTGACGCCCGAGTCAAGCTTATTTGCGAGAAAGCTCCACCACCCAATGTGGTAGTTCCCCAAATTCTAGCGGTCATATCCGCAGAGGAGAAGATAGAACGCCTAAAGGTAATCAAGGGTTGATTTCATCTTTAGGATTTCTTAGTCGTAGAAAAGACTTACGATCATGGAGTAGTCGTGGAATAACTTACGACTTATGGCTAGTCGTAGAAGAACTTACGACCAGGTGGTGATCGTAGTAGATCTTACGATCATGAACCAGTCGTAGAAAGACTTACGAATGCTTGGTTGGATCAGGAAAATGTCGTAATAAAACTTACGACTGGATACTAGTTATAGAAAATCTTTATGACGGATTAGTAATTCTTCTTTTTCTGTCTGCTGCAGAAAGTAGGCATGGAGAGTCGTCAAGATGACGAAGAGGTCGTCTTGTTTACCGTTGGGAAACAGATGGTGGTGGAGGCAATCCAGGCTCCTCCAGCTAAACGGCGGCGTTCTGAGAGAGTCGCCGATAAGGGAGGCGCAGGCTCAAGCTCTTCCGCTCCGACTAAGCTCCTCGCACAAACTGCTATGATTGAAGTGGAGGAAGTCAGCGAGGTCAAGAGATTGAAGCAACTGAACCTCTCAAGCGCAAATCCCGCAAGACCAAGGTACCGTTTTATTATGACAAGAAAGCTTTTGTTGTTTCTGCCTTTCCTGGCTCTGTCAAGCAATTAGAAAATGAAACTGGAAGGATTTTATATCTTTTGCGAAGGACAATGTTGCTCCAACAGAGCCTACGGTCGAGGGAAGCACTGTTCTTGAAGTGGTCGAGACTGGTCTCGGCCCTCTAGAAAATCTATGAGACCCACTAGGTGGTTCCTGCTCGAGACCCACGACCAGATGTGGTCGTGGGTAACCCTATCCTTCAACTTGAATCTCGACTAGACGTGGTCGTAGAGAAAAAATCAAAGAAATCTTACGTTGGGAAGTTGACTCCCAAGTTCATGGTTAGGTCCAGTGTGTAGAGGTATGTAAGAAAGACAAAAGTGCAAGAAGCATTTACCTTTTGCTTTCCACAACTTAACGTGCTTTTAATTTTTGTAATCTTAGCCCAACTCCTTTAGCCCCCGAGAACGCTTCCGTCGAGAGGCCACTTGTCACTTCTCCAGTAGATGAAGGGAGAAATGTGGCGATAGTAGAAGGATCGTCCATTGCCCGGGTGGTGGAGGAGGTTGCGGCTGCTGATGTGGCTGCTACGACCATAGTGGCAGTCGTGGAGACAAAAGCAGTAGAGGTGGTGGCAGAAGCCTCCGGTTATGGTGATGGAACATCCAACCATCGTTCCGGGAAGGAAGTCGCTGAAGACGTTCCCCCTAGTTTTCGAAGAGATGTTGCTGTCACCGAATCAAAAGAAGAGGAGTAATTCAACTTTTGTTCTGATTTCTTTAGACCTGGTTCTACTATAGGATCTTCTGTCATTTGACCTCGCGACCGAGTCCCCCACCCCAGGGATATTCCTACTAGTGGGGACATTTTTGATAATGTGCGTCTCGAAAAAGTTTGGTGGGACCAAATCGACAAGTTGGATGAGCTGAAGGATCCAACAAGTGTAGTGTCCATGTTTGCTTGGAGGAGTATGAATTTAAGTTTTTGACATCATTCATATACTCTGGTATTCCTCGCGTCTTACTGTCTACTCTTTTTGTAGAGAGCTTTGCAACAAATTGCCACTATTTGTGAATACAACCGGCAGTTTGTCAAGCTACGACAAGAAAAAGCGGAACTCTGCGAGCAGGCAAAGAGATGGTAAGTCACTGATACTAGTAGTCAATTATATTTTGACCACTTATACATTGTTTATGGTAGCAGTTGTAGAAAAAAACTTACGACTAAGTACTGGTCGTGCATGTACTTACGACCGTAAGGTTGTCGTAGAAAAGCTTACAACTACCTAACTGTTGTAGAAAAGATTACAACCATGGAAGTGGTCGTAGAAGAACTTACGACCATTTGGTTAGTGCTCATGTCCACTTTTAACCTTTGCAGGTTTAAAAGCGACAAAAAGGTATTGGCCGATTCACTCGACTATGAAAAAGTCAAGACAAAAAAGCTAAGGGATGAGAAAGAAGACCTTCTGAAGCAGCTTCGGGAGGTCAACTCTGCAGCTCAACAGTTGTAGGGAAAAATAAACAGTAAGTGTCGAACTTAAGACTGCTTATATTGTAGATCTTTACCTTTGTAACTTCTGCCTCTTTTCAGAAAAAGAGGATGAAATGAGATCTTTCCAAAATGAGGTTAGTAAAAAGACCTTGGTTGCTCGCGAGATTTCTCGCATCGCCAAGGACAAGGATCAACAAATCGAGATGTTGAATCTCAACTAGCAGTTAAGCAGCTCTTTACCTGTATCTAGTTTTTTTTATCAATCCTTCACGAGTTCTTTTCTCTTTTTTTAAAAAAATTTCATCTCTTTCCAAAAAAGGAGATCGAAGTGGGTAGGCTCAACACTAAGGATCAAGAAAAAACTTTGATTCTTAATGAGATTACCCATATTGCCAAAGAACATGCAAAGGATATCAAGCTATGGGAGGATCAGTATGCCAAGATCATCGTTTCGCATGAGGATGAAGTCAAGAAGTTGGATTCTCGACTAGCAGGTAAGTAAACCTTTACCTGTAGTGAATTTCATTTTGTAGTCCTCTAGAAGTAACTTTTGCTTGACCAGTGTGTAACGTCCCGTTTTCTTTTAAAGTCCTTGCCAAGTTTTCAAAATAAAAGTAACCATTTGGCTTTATTGAGAATCCAAAGCTTAACCTGAGATTTTTGAATCTGGAGAGTTCAATTGGAATTAATCAAACCTTAACTAAGCTCTTAGTTGGTGTTCCTTGCCGGTTGTAGCTCTCTGTTGTGTCTTTACTGCTCTTGGGTTCTTTGTGGTCCCCGAGCCTCCTGTGTGCCACAGGTTTTGTCTTCTCTTTTAACTTCCTTTGTTGGCTTGAATCTCTTTGAGACTCAGACCTCCCCTTCTCTCTCTCTCATCTTTCCCCTCTGTTCGGACCCCTCCCGTGTTTCGGGTTTTCTTGTTAAGAACTCGGCTCGGGTTGGTGTTTCTAACCTCTTTGGTATCTTCAAGCCACGCTTGGCTTTGCTTCTTTGGACCTCCTGTGGACCTCTCCACGCCTCTCGGAACCTCTGAGTTCTCTTGGGCGCTCGAGTTCCTCTGGACCTCCAGTGGCTCCCTTTGGGACCTTTCTAGACCTCCTTGTGGCTATTTGGACCTCCTTGTGTTCAAATAGACCTCCCTTGTCCCTCGCAGACCTTTACATGTCCCTCTGGACCTCCTCCGTGTCCTTTAAGACCTCCCTTGTTGAGATCTAGCCGCTCAGACCTCCCCTTGTTGAGATCTAGCCGCTCAGACCTCCCCTTGTTGAGATCTAGCCGCTTTCGAGACCTCCTTGTTGAGATCTAGCCTCGAGACCTCCCCTTGTTGAGATCTAGCCGCTCAGACCTCCCTTGTTGAGATCTAGCCGAGACCTCCCCTTGTTGAGATCTAGCCGCTCGCACCTCCCCTTGTTGAGATCTAGCCGCAGACCTCCCCTTGTTGAGATCTAGCCGCTCAGACCTCCCCTTGTTGAGATCTAGCCGCACCTCCCTTGTTGAGATCTAGCCGCTCAGACCTCCCTTGTTGAGATCTAGCCGCTTTCCTCCCCTTGTTGAGATCTAGCCGCTCAGACCTCCCCTTGTTAGGATCTCGCCTTTAGGACCTCCTTCTCGAGATCTTAGCCGTCGTGTTCTCCTTTAGTGGGATCCAAAGGTCCAGACCTCCTCGTGCCCAAGACCTCCTTAGCGCTTGGACCCTCTTTGACTCTTGTGGTCAGATCGCTTAAGGCTTTGCCTTTCTCATTTAAGGGGCCGTCGATCTAAATCGGACGCCCTAGCCTTTGCTGGTCTGTTATCGCGGTCCGAACGGCCCCTCGTTTCGCGCCATCCGATCTGGATCTGACGGCTCAACTGCGAAGTGACGTTTGGATGGTCCAAACGTTCCTTTCTTTTCTGGACCGCCCGATTCTGATCGAACGGCTCTGCTTTGCTGCGCGTTTTCCTTGATCCCAGGACCTCCCCCTGGCTGTTTTGCAAGGACCACCTCCCCGGCCCTTGCTGGTCTTTTGTAAAGACCACCCTCCTAACCTTGAATATTCCTGTTGGTCAGGACCTCCCCGCACCCTTTGATCTGGACCGTTGAGGTCCTCCCCTTTGAGATCTTGACCGTTAGATCTCCCTTTTGGAGATCTACTCGTCAGGACCTCCCTGCGCCCTTTGATCTGGACCGTTGAGGTCCTCCCCTTGAAATCTTGACCCTTAGACCTCCCTTGTGCAGGTCCGAGTGTCAGGGCCTCCTCGTTGTGAGCTTTGAGGACCTCTTGGCCAGGACCTCTTCTTGAGTCCTTGGACCTCCTGTCCAGGACCTCCCCCTTTGAGTGTCTTGGACCTCTTGCCCAGGACCTCGCGGTGGTCTTTGGCGGGAATGACCCTTTTGGTGGGGCCACCTCTTTGACCATGGTGCACCCTTTTGATCGGCCCCACTTGCCACCCCTCTTCACCTTGTAATTGTTGCTCTTGCCTCAGAACTCAGGCGCATTTAATAGGTGTCGGGTCACATTAAATGCACGATCCCATCCGAGGTACTTTATTTCAATTCTTTTGGGCAAGCCCTGCCCAAGTAGTCCCGATTGCCAACACGCCTCTGGGTTTCCTTGTGGTGCACACCACCAACTCGACTATATTTAGCTTTGGGAGGCGTGCCTTTGTAATCTTTTTGCTCATTTCTTCCTTCCTGCCTCCTCTGCTCGGTTCTTCCTTGCGCAAGACCCTCCCTCAGAGCTCTTTGAGGCGGTGTTAAGCCTCTTGGTTTCCTTTTGGCTGAGTTGGTTTGAGTTCCTTTTTGGTTCTTTTGTTGTTCTCTCGCTTAGTGTGGTTTTGCTTATTTGGTTCTCTTGCGAACGTGTAGATCACGAGTTCGAGGAGATCTTGGACCCGACTCTTCTTTGCGAAGGCTCTCCACCGCTTGACCAAGGCAAGCCACGCACCTCCTTTTGATCATCTTGAACCAAGCTTTGCAAATGTATTTCGGTTTAAATTATCATGCATGGCTATGTTTATAAGAAAATGGTTTGGGCTATAGTTACTTACCTACTTCTCAGTTATGCCTCCTTTATACCTTGTCTCCATCATGTTGTCATGATTCACCTTGTGAGCCTTAGGGTGGATAATTTAGTTGGCGTTCTCTGTTATTTGCCAACATGGGGCCGTGGGTCTTATATAGCCTCGCTTAGAAAACGTGGTTTGAGCGTATCATGCTTCATCTCCAATAATCTTGACTAATAAGTTATGAAATGTGTGGTTGGTGCCATTGTTGAGCGGCTATGGCGGGATGCCTAAGTCATGTGTCGATGTGGTGTGAGACCACTTGGTTAAAATTGTGTGCCAGACTGGGTGGTCTTTTGGCATGGGCTAATACAATTGTTTTGCTAAGGCAAGAAGGCAGGAGTGAGTAGTGGGTGTCAGTGCACCTTTGGTTTGTGGAAGTCTTGCCTTAGCACAATTAAGGACTTCACTTTGTATTGTGTTTAATGGGCCAATTAGTGCAACCACAAGATCATTTTATGGGAATGGTCTGGCTGAATAATTAGCAATGAGATGGCTTGGGGCTGTTTTGGTTGAGCGTGTGATTCGTTGGCGCAGAGGGGCACCCCATAACCTGTGGATTTCTAGACCACTTTGGAGGGATTATGAAACCTTAGCGGGCAGCCCTAGTCGGTTCAAAGCTTTGTAAAGGCCTTGCCGCTCTCTAGACTGCTCACCTTAGGAAGTGAGCAAGGGTGACCGGAACCCATCCCGCTAGAGAGATCGTGGATTGTGGGTAAAGTTGTACACCTCTGCAGAGTAAAAGATCTATTCAATAGCCAAGTCCTTGGTCATGGACATGCTCGATGAAATGGTGCAAGGGTAGATGTTTCAAAAGCTTGTGCCATCGGACACTTCATGAGATGCTTTGGCTTTGCCTCGAAGAGACCTTGGCGGCTCGGAGGGGTCAAGGTTGGCTCGGTAGTGGTCCAGGTTGGTTCGGACCTCTGAATGGGTGTTCAGGTGGGTTTTGGGTGAGGACTGCCACTTTGGTGTGATCGGACCTCCCCAATTTTTGGTTGTGGCCGTGAGTTGGTGCTCACACCACCTTTTATTAAAACATCAAAAGTATTATGTATTATGGTTTTACCTTGTCGCCTTTCAATCTATTATTGCTATTATTGTCAAATTTGGCTTTATGCAAACTAACCATACAGCTCTCCATTGGTAAGTCCTTGCATGAATATTATGGCATCTTTGCTCTCTGTGACTTGGTTGAGTACATTCCAAGTACTCATGGCTTAAGCCCCGTGTCAAAGCAGATTATGAGGATGACCAAGTGCGAGGCGGTCTGAGACCTCTTGAGGAGGAATTCTTGACGACTAAGATGCCTAGGGCGTCCTCCACCCGACAAACTGTGGTGCTTGTTGGATGGCCTGCGTGTTTTGGTGTTTGAGCCCTAGAGCTCCTTGTCGCCAGCTTGTAAGTCCTCGTTGGTTTTGTAAGCCCTCGATGGCGCACCTCTTGTTAACAAGCTTGACCATAAGGTCCTATTATATAAAGTTTAATTTATGCCTTCATCTTTGTTTGACCTCGTGGTTGTGGTATTGGCTTGTGTTCTTGTGCGAGCTAGCTCGATTGTCCCGGGACTAGCTCGGATGCACAGGGGGGACCACCGGGGAGGTCCCACGGGACTTAGCACGGAGGTCTGCGGACCTCTCTTGGTGATGTGCTGGAGGTGCTCTGAGGCGGTGGCGCCCACGACCTCCGGAGGTCCTCAAGACCTCTGGGAGGTCGATGGCGAGACCAAGACCTCCAGGAGGTCCGAAGACCTCTGGGAGGTCTGGCAGAACCTCCTCGGTAAGCTCCATGCGGTGCTACCACATCCTTCCGTGGTGACTTGGCAGCAAAAAAAAATGGTCCTCCTGGACCTCTTGCGGTACATCACGGGGTGGGTCGTCACGGCTTGGTATCGAGCCTAGGTCGGTTTGTGGGACGTGGCCATAGGCAGAAAAGTCGATTTAGTTTTTATCCAAAAGTTATTTTCTAAAGCAAGTCAACTTAAAATTTGTTTAGTAGTTCTTTCCTTGTCTTTGGTTCTATCTTGCCCTTATCCTGCTTAAAATCTTTTCTTGTCCTGTTCTACTCTCATCTTAACTCCTCCTTAGTTCCCTTATCTTATCTCTGCTGGAACCTTGATTTTGAATCTAACTTGACTTCCTTGCCTATATAACTTCAATAGGGCCGACTGTAGAAAGGTTAGGATTAGTGGTCCTATTCTGAGTCTCGCTTAGCTTGGGTCTTGAAGACCTCTGTTTTGAAGCTTCTGTTGCCTCTTTTGGCCTCCTGGCCTTTTGGTTCTCTCTTGGGTTAACCAAGTCACCCCTAATAAATTGCCCTATCTTTATTTCTCTGTATCCTCTTACCCTTTATGCTTTCCTTCTTACCTATTAAACCTTTAGAGTTTTGTCCAGATGGTGCAGACTCGGTAGTCCACAAGTCAGGGTGAGCCCCTGGAACAGCACAGTTGCCTCCACCCCCACCTCCTCCAGTGGCAGCAACAAACCCGGGTTTTGGGCAGTTTATGGCAGCACAAGCTCAGATGATGAGCTCTATGATGGCAGAATATGAACCAGATTATGGCGCAACAAAGCCAGACCACCAATGCTTTACTTGCCATGATGAGTCGAAATAGTCAGGCAGAAATAGCCAGCCACCACCTCCACCCCGGCTCACCCTCAATCAAAGTTTGTCGAGTTCATGAAGACACGCCCAGCTACATTCGAGCTCTCCCGAGCCTTTAGATGCAGATGATTGGCTGAGATCAACAGAGAAGAAGTTGGATATTGCTCGCTGTGAAGACAGGGAGAAGGTTTTGTTTGCCTCACATCAACTGGAAGGACCTGCAGCTGAGTGGTGGGACACATTTTGTGCCTCACATGCTGACCCCCAGAGGATCTCTTGGGTAGAGTTCTCTGCAGCTTTTCGCCACTCCCATGTCCCTGATGGGAAGGTTGAGATGAAAAAGGAAGAGTTTAGAGAGCTCAAGCAAGGCAGCATGTCAGTAAGTGAGTATCTCACTAAGTTCACTCAATTGTCGCGTTATGCTCGCGAAGATGTGGCTACGGATGATGCGCGGCAGAAGCGTTTTAAGCGAGGCCTCCATCCCAGCTTAAAAGTTCAAGTTGTGGGCAACGATTATCACGATTTCCGAGATATGGTGAACAAGGCAATGCTCATTGAGGAATCCCAAGAGAACTCTCTCGAGTCCTACAAGAGAAAGGTGCCACCCTCCTGCTCGGCAAAGACCTCCCAGCGCCACAAAGCTTTTGTGCAAGACTACCAACCAAGCGCCAAGGACCTCTGGACCTTCGGGACCTCTGCCAAGACCTCCTTGGTGTCCTGTCTCGCCAACCGCATCACTAGCAAAGACCAAGACAACCCTAACGACCTCCACAAAGAATGGGATCACACGCTTCAAGTGTCACCAAGTGGGGCATTTTGCTAATCAATGCCCACTAAAGACAGAGCCAACCACCAAGACCTCTACTTGGGACCTCCCTCGGCCAAGACCCTCAGTCGCAGGACCTCCTCAAGCAGAACCTCCCAAACTTTTGGAAGGGCCGTGTGAACCATGTGGCGGTGGAAGAAGCACAGACCTCCTCAGACGTGGTACTAGGTATGTTCCTAGTAAATTCAGTGCCAGCTGCAGTTTTATTTGACTCTGGAGCTTCTCATTCGTTTATTTCTCGGAGTTTTGCTGCAAAGCACCAGTTTCGAGTTGTTGCTCTTAAGTCTACCTTGTTGGTTCAATCCCTCGGCTCAGAACTAAGCACGAACCAGGGTTGTCCACAAGTGAAAATGGTCATAGAAGGAGTAGAATTTCTAGCCAACCTTATCCTTTTGGACACCAGGTCCCTAGATGTGATTTTGGGCATGGACTGGCTATCTAACCACCATGCCATGTTGGATTGTAGTGGCAAAAGTATCTCTTTGACCAGCCCTAGTGGTGCCATCAGGAAGTTTTCGCCACCTCGGAGAAACTCCAAGGAGCCCTATCTTGTAGTGCTCAAGTTCAAGTTTTGGAGGATGTCCTGTTGTTAAAGAATTTGTGGATGTGTTCCTGATGAGCTCCTGTGAATGCCCCAGACAGAGACCTTGAGTTTGTCATAAACCTTGTCCTGTGGACCTCCCCATCTCCAAAAGGCCCTCAGATTGCATGTTGATGATCATGTGGAGTTGAAAAAGGTTGGAAGACTTGCGAGCAAGGGTTTTATTAGACCTAGCTCCTCACCTTGGGGAGCCCAGTGATTTTGTGCCTAAAAAGGATGGCACTCAAAGGATGTGTGTGGACTCTGAGCTCTCAATGATGTCACCATCAAGAACAAGTATCCTTTGCCAAGAATTGATGATTTATTTGATCAATTGAAGGGGTTTCTGTGTTTTCCAAGATAGATTTGAGAACAGGATATCACCAACTTAAGATTAGCAAGGAAGACATCCCTAAGACAGCTTTTTTCAACTAGGTATGGGTTGTTTGAATTCATTGTTATGTCTTTTGGGCTGACCAATGCCCCCGCCTATTTCATGAATTTGATGAACAGAGTGTTCATGGAGTACCTAGACAAGTTTGTCATTGTCTTTATTGATTTACATTCTAGTGTACTCCAAGAGTGAAGAGGAGCATACAAGCCATCTCTTTTCGGTTTTGGAAAAGCCGAGAGCTCATCGACTCTTTGCCAAATTTAGTAAGTGTGAGTTTTGGCTAAAAGAAGTGGTCTTTTTGGGGCATGTTTTGTCAAAAGAAGGAGTGTCTGTCAACCCTAGTAAGGTTCAAGATGTGCTCAATTGGGAACCCCTAGGACCGTGCCTCAAGTTGAAGTTTTCTTGGCATGGCGGTTATTCTGAAGGTTTATTGAAGGCTTCTCCCGGATTGCAAAACCTCTCACTCAGCTATTAAAGAAAGAAAAGAAGTTCCTTTGGACCTCGACAGTGAGAGCTTCCAAGAGCTCAAGAGAAAGTTGACCTCTGCTCAGCTTTTGGTTCTTCCAGATGTCGGAAAGATTTGAAGTTTATTGTGATGCGTCAAAGCAAGGACTTGGTCTGTGTTCTAATGCAGATGTAAAAGTGGTAGCTTACGCTTCAAGACAGTTGAAGCCTCATGAAGCAAACTACCCTACTCATGACCTAGAGTTGGTCAGCTTGGTTCATGCCTTAAAATTTGGCGCCATTACCTCATTGGTAATAGGTGTGAAATTTACACTAACCACAAAAGCCTAAAGTACATCTTTACACAAGCGATTTGAATTTGAGGCGAGAAGGTGGCTTGAGCTTATTAAGGACTACAATGTGGAATTCACTACCACCTGAGCAAGGCCAATGTGGTGGCGATGCTTTGAGCGTAAAAGTTTATGTCAATACTTTGATGGTTAAGGAGAGCCAACCCGCCTTGTATGAAGAATTCTTGAAGCTTAGACTTGAGTTAGTGGAAGAAGGGTTTTGGCAACTCTTGAAGTGCAACCTACCTTGCAAAAAGCAGATCAAAGGCAGCCAAGATGGAGATGCTAGCATCCAAGAGATTAAGACCAACATAAGAGAAGGGAAGGCTGCAAGGTTTTCTATGGATGACCTAGGTGCGGTTTGGTTTGATAAGAGGCTCTGTGTGCCCAATAACACGGAGCTCAAGGGTCTAATACTTAAAGAAGCCCATGAAGCTTTGTATTCTATACATCCAGGAGTTACAAAAATGTACCAAGATGTCAAGGAATTGTACTGGTGGCCGAAAATGAAGAAGGAGATAGCAGATTTTGTGGCCAAATGTGACACTTGCCAAAGGTTAAGCGATGGCACCAAAGACCGAGGACTTCTAGTGCCCTTACCCATACCCGAGTGGAAGTGGGAAGAGATCGGCATGGATTTTATTCTTGGTTTACCTCGCACCCAAGCTGGTTTTGATTCTATTTGGGTCATAGTGGATAGATTAACAAAAATGGCTCACTTTATTCTGTGAAGACTACTTATTCTCGAGACAAGCTAGCGAAATCTACATGGCAAAAGTGGTGTGCCTTCATGGTGTTCCAAAGAAGATAGTCTCGCAGAGGATCTCAATTCACCTCCAAGTTTTGGCAAAAGCTACATGATGCCTTGGGCACCGACCTCAACTTTAGTACTGAGATACCACCCTCAAGCAGATGGCCAAGCGAGAGAGTTAACCAAGTCCTTGAGGACATCTTTGAGAGCTTGCGCTCTAGAAAGACAATCTAGTTGGGACAAGATGTTACCATATCTTGAATTTTCCTATAATAACAGCTACCAAGCGAGTCTCCAAATGTCCCTTTGAAGCTATTTATGGGAGAAAGTGTAGGACTCCTTGTCTTTGACGAGAATCGGGTGAAGGCCAAGTTCTTGGCTTGACTGTTGAAAGAAGCCGAGGATCAAGTGAGATCAATTAGGGAGAAGTTAAAGGCGGCCCAAACTAGGCAAAAGAGCTACGCAGAGATGTTAGGCGTCGAGACCTAACTTTTGTCCCAGAGACCGAGTCTACCTCAAAGTTTCACCTCTCAAAGGTATCAATGGTTCAGAGTTAGTGGGAAGCTTGCTCCAAGATTTATTGGACCCTTTCCAGTCCTTGCAGAAGGGTGAAGTAGCCTACCGCTTGGACCTCCTCCTCGGCTTCTTTGGAGTTCACAATGTGTTCCACGTGTCACAGTTGAAGAAATGCTTGCAAATGCTAGAGGACCAAATGCCTTTAGAAGCGGTGGACCTCCAAGAAGACCTCACTTACAGAGAGCACCCCATCAAGATTTTGGGCGTGTCGAGAGAGTTACCAGAGCAAGACCACCAAGGCATGCAAGGTGCAATGGAGCAACCACTCAAGCCGAGGCAACATGGGAGCGAGAAGAGGACCTCGGAAGGAGTTCCCCACCTATTCCCTAGCTCGGCTGAATCTCGGGTCGAGATTCCCTTAAAGGGTGAAGGTTTGTAACGTCCGTTTTCTTTTAAAGTCCTTGCCAAGTTTTCAAAATAAAAGTAACCATTTGGCTTTATTGAGAATCCAAAGCTTAACCCGAGATTTTTGAATCTGGAGAGTTCAATTGGAATTAATCAAACCTTAACTAAGCTCTTAGTTGGTGTTCCTTGCCTGTTGTAGCTCTCTGTTGTGTCTTTCTTTGCTCTTGGGTTCTTTGTGTCCCGAGCCTCCCTGTGTGCCATGGGTTTTGTCTTCTCTTTTAACTTCCTTTGTTGGCTTGAATCTCTTTGAGACTCAGACCTCCCTTCTCTCTCTCTCATCTTTCCCTCTGTTGGACCCTCCGTGTTTGGGTTTTCTTGTTAAGAACTCGGCTCGGGTTGGTGTTTCTAACCTCTTTGGTCTCTTCAAGCCACGCTTGGCTTTGCTTCTTTTGGACCTCCTGTGGACCTCTCCACGCCTCTCGGAACCTCTGAGTTCTCTTGGGTGCTCGAGTTCCTCTGGACCTCCAGTGCCCCTTTGGGACCTTTCTAGACCTCCTTGTGGCTATTTGGACCTCCCTTGTGTTCAAATAGACCTCCCTTGTCCCTCAGAGACCTTTACTCTGTCCTCTGGACCTCCTCTGTGTCCTTTAAGACCTCCCTTGTTGAGATCTAGCCGCTCAGACCTCCCTTGTTGAGATCTAGCCGCTCAGACCTCCCCTTGTTGAGATCTAGCCGCTCAGACCTCCCTTGTTGAGATCTAGCCGCTCAGACCTCCCCTTGTTGAGATCTAGCCGCTCAGACCTCCCTTGTTGAGATCTAGCCGCTCGAGACCTCCCCTTGTTGAGATCTAGCCGCTTTCGAGACCTCCCTTGTTGAGATCTAGCCGCTCAGACCTCCCTTGTTGAGATCTAGCCGCTCAGACCTCCTTGTTGAGATCTAGCCGCTCGAGACCTCCCCTTGTTGAGATCTAGCCGCGAGACCTCCCTTGTTGAGATCTAGCCCTCAGACCTCCCTTGTTAGGATCGACCTTTAGGACCTCCTTTACGAGATCTTAGCCGTCGTGTTCTCCTTTAGTGGGATCCAAGGTCCAGACCTCCTCGAGCCCAAGACCTCCTTAGCGCTTGGACCCTCTTTGACTCTTGTGGTCAGACGCTTAAGGCTTTGCCTTTCTCGCTAAGGGTCCGATCTAAATCGACGGCCTAGCCTTCTTGTCTGTTAGCTCGGTCCGAACGGCCCCTCGTTCGCGCCATCCGATCTGGTCTGACGGCTCAATGCAAGTGACGTTTGGATGGTCCAAACGTTCCTTTCTTCTGACCGCCTGATTACGATCGAGCGGCTCCCTTTCTTCTTGCGTTTTCCTTGATCGGGACCTCTCGGCTGTTTTGCAGGACCACCTCCGGCCCTTCTTGGTCTTTTGTAAAGACCACCCTCCTAACCTTGAATATTCTGTTGGTCGGACCTCCCGCACCCTTTGATCTGGACCGTTGAGGTCCTCCCTTTGAGATCTTGACCGTTAGATCTCCTTTTGGAGATCTACTCGTCGGGACCTCCTGCGCCCTTTGATCTGGACCGTTGAGGTCCTCCTTGAAATCTTGACCCTTAGACCTCCCTTGTGCAGTCAGAGTGTCGAGGCCTCCTCGTTGTGAGCTTTGAGGACCTCTTGGCAGGACCTCTTCTTGAGTCCTTGGACCTCTGTCCAGGACCTCCCTTTGAGTGTCTTGGACCTCTTGCCCGGAGACCTCGCGGTGGTCTTTGGCGGGAATGACCCTTTTTCTGGGGCCACCTCTTTGACCATGGTGCACCCTTTTGATCGGCCCCACTTGCCCCCTCTTCACCTTGTAATTGTTGCTCTGCCTCGAGAACTCATGCGCATTTAATAGGTGTCGGGTCACATTAAATGCAGATCCCATCCGAGGTACTTTATTTCAATTCTTTTGGGCAAGCCCTACCCGAGTAGTCCCGATTGCCAACCGTCTCTGGGTTTCCTTGTGGTGCACACCACCAACTCCGCTATATTTAGCCCGGGAGGCGAGCCTTTGTAATCTTTTGCTCATTTCTTCCTTCCTGCCTCCTCTGCTTTCGGTTCTTCCTTGCATAAGACCCTCCCAGGGAGCTCTTTGAGGCGGTGTTAAGCCTCTTGGTTTCCTTTTGGCTGAGTTGGTTTGAGTTCCTTTTGGTTCTTTTGTTGTTCTCACGGCTTAGTGTGGTTTTGCTTATTTGGTTCTCTTGCTAACGTGTAGATCACGAGTTCGAGGAGATCTTGGACCCGACTCTTCTTTGCAGAAGGCTCTCCTTTGCTTGACCAAGGCAAGCCACAGACCTCCTTTTGATCATCTTGAACCAAGCTTTGCAAATGTATTTCGGTTTAAATTATCATGCATGGCTATGTTTATAAGAAAATGGTTTGGGCTATAGTTACTTACCTACTTGTCGTTATGCCTCCTTTATACCTTGTCTCCATCATGTTGTCATGATTCACCTTGTGAGCCTTAGGGTGGATAATTTAGTTGGCGTTCTCTGTTATTTGCCAACATGGGGCCGTGGGTCTTATATAGCCTCGCTTAGAAAACGTGGTTTGAGCGTATCATGCTTCATCTCCAATAATCTTGACTAATAAGTTATGAAATGTGTGGTTGGTGCCATTGTTGAGCGACTATGGCGGATGCCTAAGTCGTGTCGATCGTGGTGTGAGACCACTTGGTTAAAATTTGTGTGCCAGACTGGGTGGTCTTTTGGCATGGGCTAATACAATTGTTTTGCTAAGGCAAGAAGGCAGGAGTGAGTAGTGGGTCTTGTGCACCTTTGGTTTGTGGAAGTCTTGCCTTAGCACAATTAAGGACTTCACTTTGTATCTGTTTAATCGGGCCAATTAGTGCAACCACAAGATCATTTTATGGGAATGGTGCAGGCTGAATAATTAGCAATGAGATGGCTTGGGGCTGTTTTGGTTGGCGTGTGATTCGTTGGCGCAAGAGGGGCACCCCATAACCCCGTGGGATTTCTAGACCCTTTGGAGGGATTGCAAAACCTTAGCGGGCAGCCCTAGTCGGTTCAAAGCTTTGTAAAGGCCTTGCTGCTTTCTAGGCCGCTCACCTTAGGAAGTGAGCAAGGGTGACCGGAACCCATCCGCTAGAGATCGTGGATTGTGGGTAAAGTTGTACACCTCTGCGAGTAAAAGATCTATTGAATAGCCAAGTCCTTGGTCATGGACATGCTCGGTGAAATGGTGCAAGGGGTAGATGTTTCAAAAGCTTGTGCCATTTGGACACTTCCGCGAGATGCTTTGGCTTTGCCTCGAAGAGACCTTGGCCGGCTCGGAGGGGTCAAGGTTGGCTCGGAGTAGTGGTCGAGGTTGGTTCGGACCTCTGGAATGGGTGTTAAGAGTGGGTTTTGGGTGAGGACACAGCCCTTTGGTGTGATCGGACCTCCCCAATTTTTGGTTGTGGCCGTGAGTTGGTGCTCACACCACCTTTTATTAAAACATCAAAAGTATTATGTATTATGGTTTTACCTTGTCTGCCTTTCAATCTATTATTGCTATTATTGTCAAATTTGGCTTTATGAAACTAACCATACAGCTCTCCATTGGTAAGTCCTTGCATGAATATTATGGCATCTTTGCTCTCTGTGACTTCTTGAGTACATTCCAAGTACTCATGGCTTAAGCCCTGTGTCAAAGCAGATTATGAGGATGACCAAGTGCGAGGCGGTCAGACCTCTTGAGGAGGAATTCTTGACGACTAAGATGCCTAGGGCGTCCTCCACCCGAACGACTGTGGTGCTTGTTGGATGGCCTGCGTGTTTTGGTGTTTGAGCCCTAGAGCTCCTTATGCCATTGTAAGTCCTCGTTGGTTTTGTAAGCCCTCGATGGCAGACCTCTTGTTAACAAGCTTGACCATAAGGTCCTATTATATAAAGTTTAATTTATGCCTTCATCTTTGTTTGACCTCGTGGTTGTGGTATTGGCTTGTGTTCTTGTGCGAGCTAGCTCGATTGTCCCGGGACTAGCTCGGATGCAGAGGGGGACCACCAGGAGGTCCTCACGGACTTAGCTTGGGAGGTCTGCGGACCTCTCTTGGTGATGTGCTGGAGGTGCTACTGAGCGGTGGCGGCCACGACCTCCAGGAGGTCCTCAAGACCTCTGGGAGGTCGATGGAGACCAAGACCTCCAGAGGTCCGAAGACCTCTGGGAGGTCTGTGCACCTCCTCGGTAAAGCTCCATGCGGTGCTACCACATCCTTCCGTGGTGACTTCGCAGCGCAAAAAAAAAATGGTCCTCCCAGACCTCTTGCGGTACATCACGGGGTGGGTCGTCACACAGTGTTACTCTTTTCAGAGCAAATAGCCGAAAACAAACAACTTCGTGAGGCTTCGACTTGTTACCAAGAGGAGATGAAGTCAATGAAGAACAATCTTCGAAACAACATCTCGCTCCTGAACAATATACTTGGTGAGCTACGTGGTGAGGGAAACACTCCTCAAGAAGACATGATAGTCGCCGGACAAGTACTATTGATGAATAAGTCGAGGACTTTACAAGAGTTGGTGTCTACTCAAGGCCAACCAAGCCGACTCGATAAGGAAGCGGTCGAAGGTGCGATAAGTTATGCTTTGGCAAAACTTAAAGCTCGTGACCCCAACCTTAACGTGCAACCAATCGAAACCAATTTTGACTGCTCTGGAGCGGAAGCAAATCGGTTGATTGAAGAAATGCAGCCAGTCGGTAGGAAGGTTTCAGAGGAGATGCAATCGATCTCTGCTTGAATGACTGTAAAGAGATCGACCTGAAAAGACAAGCTTTTGTTGATGTAATATATAATCCATCATGTTTCCTGCAAATCATCTTGTCGAGTTGTTAGTAACTCAAAAGATAATTAACGAAAGTGAGACTAAGAATTGAAGTAAAGATAATTACTTTATCCTAGCCCCCGACTATTTGCTCAGTTTACTTAGATAAACTTAGTAAATAGTGTTGTTAAGGGTTTTCTACAAAAGAGAGAGGTTTAGCTAACTTGTAGTTTTTCAATCATGACTATCATGCACTGGTCGAAAGAGTAGAAATGAGTCGACACTAGGAAGTTCCTTCTGGTGGGCAGGACCATGTGCAGAGAGGAGAGGCTTCGACTAGGTGATGTTTCCATCTCTGACCAGATTAATCAAATCAAGAAAGATCAACTTTAGTTAGATAAACATCTGGAGTTCCTTTTTAAAAATTTGTCCAACTTATTGCAATGCACTTAGTTTGTCCGTTCTGGTAGCGAGAGTTAGAAACAGAACGACGCTAGGAAGTTCCTTCTAGTGGGCAAGACCACATGCAGAGAGGAAAGTCTTCGACTAGGTGTTGCAACTTCCTCCGACCAGTTAAAACAAACCGAAGTTTATCGAGAATAGTTGAGTAAATTTGAAAAGTGTACTCGAGCAATTTATTTTCAAAAGGATGAATGAAGAAATAAACTAAGGTACTAAGAGTTGGCTTGATATTGTTTCACCATACTTAAAACCCAAGTTCTTTGTCTTTGGCAAAGAAAAAGGAGGAACGAATCGACCCGAAGTTCCTTCTAGTGGGCGAGACCACGTGTAGATAGGAAAGTCTTCGTCTAGGTGATGTTACTTTCCTTTTGACCAAGATAAAGATGAACTGCATCTGGTCAGTAAAATGTGTTACGATCGAGACTGTCATGAAAAAACTTACGACTAGGAACTGGTCGTAGGTCAATCGTAGGGTGACCTACGACCATGGCATGGTGGAAAGAAATATTAAAGCGCTACTCAAAGTAAGACAATAAAGATAGAGAGAACCTAATGCTTTATTGTTCGGCTGGTCAAATTACACGTAGAACTTGCGTAACTGGTCGATATTCCAAGAACTTGAGAGAATTCGCCCGTCTTCCATTGCTAGTCGTCTCAACACAGTCGCATAACCCGACCATTGTGTAAGGACCTTCCCACTTAGTGGAAAGTTTGTTCTGATTAGACTGGGATTGGGTTTTTCTCAATACCAAGTCACCTACAGCAAGGCTGTGAGGTTGGACCTTACGATCGTAGTATTTGCACAAGGCTTCTTTGGTAGGTATTGAGCGGATTAAGGCTTGATTTCTCCTCTCTTGAGCGAGTTAATGTCGTCCGCTCGAAGTTGTTCTTGGGCTGAGTCAATGAAATTCTCGACCCTTGTAGACCAGATCTTTAGCTCTGGTGGAAGCATGGCTTCGGCACCAAAAACTAGAAAAAAGGGTGTTTTGCCTGTTGCCCAACTAGCAGTCATACGAACTGCCCATAATACCGAGGGTAATTCTTGTACACAAGCCCCCGAGTGCTTAACCAGCTGGTCGAAGACTCGAGTTTTAATTCCCTACATGATTTGGCCGTTCGCTCGTTCGACTGCCCCATTGCTTCAGGGGTAGGCAACCGAGGCATAACAGAGCTTGGTACCCAACTCGTCGCAAAATTCTTGAAATTTTGCGCTCAAAAATTGTTTACCATTGTCTGTGATTATTCGATTTGGGACTCCAAATCGAGTAATCACACTTTTCATCATAAACCGTTTTGTGGCTTCTGTTGTTATCCAAGTCACAGGTTCGGCTTCGATCCATTTTGTGAATGTATCGATAGCCATAAAAAGGAACTCGAAACCTCCTGGAGCCCTTGGGAACAGTCCTAGGATATCAAGACCCCAGGTCGCAAAAGGCCAAGACAGAGGGATTGTTTGTAGTGCCTAAGCTGGTTGGTGTATTTGCCTGCTGTGAAACTAGCATTGTACACATTTCTTAACCAGCTCTTTGGCGTCATACAAGGCTGTTGGCCAGTAGAAACCTTGTCTAAAGGCCTTACCAACCAGTGTTCTGTAGGAAGCATGAGTTCCACATATGCCTCTGTGTATGTCATGAAGGAGTGTTAATCCTTCGCCCTACGGAATGCATCGCATGAGCACCCCTTAAGTACCTCGTTTATAGAGGACTCCTTTGACCAAAGTATACATTTTGGCCTTTTGGGATAAGCGATCTGCCTCGGGATCATTGTCGGGTACGGAACCTTTCTGAAGATACTCGTAGATGGGAGCCATCCAGGTATCTTCGTATTCTAGAGAGGCTGTCTCAATAGGAGGTGTCTCTGGTTCTTCAACCAGGGACGGCTGCTGGAGTTCCTCCAGGAAGACTCCTTTTAGTACTATAGATCGGTAAGAAGCTATTCGAGCAAGCTGGTCTGCGAGGAAATTATCCTTTCGAGGGATGAATTGTGCCTCAAAACCAAAAAAATGCTTTTCAAGCTTACGGACTTCCGATAAGTACTGAGAAATTATCGGATTAGAGCACTGGTACTCTTTTCTGACTTGATTCACGACCAGTTGAGAGTCTCCTCTCACGAGTAGTCGGCGAATCGAGAGCACTTTCGCGGCTCGTATGCCAGCTAGCAAACCTTCGTATTCTGCCACGTTGTTAGTGGCCTGAAAGTTTAATCATATGGCATATTTTAAGGTCCTCTGGTACGAGATACCAAGACTACCCCAGCCCCCGAGCCACTTAAAGTAAGCGACCCGTCAAAGTACATCGTCCACTGGTCGTGGGTATCGTACTAAGGATCCTGAACAAGTTCAGGATTTGTCCATTTGGCGACAAAGTCCGCCAAGATCTGAGATTTAATGGCCGTTCGAGACACGAAATGGAGGTCGAACTCCCCCAAATTCGACTAACCATTTTGCCATGCATCCCGCTGTTTCCATATTCTGGAGGATCGCTCCCAAAAGAAACTCAGACGGTACAGCTAGTTTGTGCGCCTGAAAATAATGCCGCAGTTTCCTCGAAAACATGAGGAGGGCATATAGAAGTTTTTGGACCTATGGGTAACACTCCTTAGGCCCGTGTAAAACTTCACTTACGTAGTAAACCGGTCGTTGTACGTTTTCACGTTCTACGACCAGTACTGCGCTCACTGCCTGTGGCGTGGCAGCTAGATAAACTAAAAGCGTCACTTCTGGCTTCGGAGAAACCAGAATAGGAGCACTCGTAAGATATCTCTTGACATCCTCAGAGGCTGCGTTAGCCTCTTTCGACCACTCGCAACCCTTATGTTTCCTTAGAAGTTTGAAAAAAGGTAGTCATTTTTCTCCCAGCCGTGCGATGAAACGACTTAGAGCCGCCATGCACCCTGTGAGTTTATGGACTTCTTTCTTCGTGGTCGGAGGGCGCATTTGTACAATGGCTTTTATCTTTTCAGGATTTGCTTCGATTCCTCATACAGAGACCAAGAATCCAAGCAATTTTCTTGAAGAGACCCCGAACACACACTTCTCAGGATTGAGTTTTAAGCGGTGCTTTCTGAGGTTGTCGAATATTTCTTGCAAGTCTGAAATATGATTAAGTTTCTTGATGCTTTTTACGACTAGATCGTCAACATAGACTTCAAGATTTCGGCCTAGTTGAGGTAAAAAAGTCGATTGCATCAAGCGTTGAAAAGAAGCACTAGTATTTTTTAGACCAAATGGCATTTTGACATAGCAAAAGATATCAAATGGTGTAATGAATGCGGTCTTTTCATCATCGTCTAGGCACATATTGATCTGGTGATAACCAGAATATGCATCTAGAAAACTTAATATTTCACAACTAGCAGTAGAATCAACCAATTGATCGATGCGAGGTAAAGGAAAATCATCTTTTGGACAAGCTTTATTTAGATCAGTAAAGTCGACACACATACGCCACTTGCCATTTGACTTCCTAACCATTACAGGGTTAGCCAACCACTCTGGGTGGTCGACTTCTCTTATAAAACCTGCTTTAAGTAGCTTATCCAATTCTGATTTGATAGCATCTCGTCGATCAGGGGCAAATCTCCATAATTTTTGTTTTACGGGTATTTTGTCAAGCCGTAAAGCTAGCCTGTGCTCGATCAGCTCTCTGGGGACTCCGGGCATGTCGGATGCTTGCCATGCGAAGACATCTGCGTTAGCTCGGAGGAAGGTGATTAGGGCGTCTTCCTACTTGGGGTCGGAAGTATCACCGATGCGAACAGTCTTTGAAGGTTCCTCTGCGTCCAGAGGAACCTCTTAACTAGGTCGTTCGGCTTTGGTGCAGCTTTAGACTTCGACTTGGTAGTCGAAGGCTGGCTTTCTTCTCGAGTTGGTATCTGTCCAGCCATTTTGAGGGATCGACGGTCGCAGGTATGTGCCATCTTCTTATCACAATGGATTGTGATCACTCCTTTGGGACCTGGCATCTTAAGAAATTGATACCCATAATGAGTTGCCAGCAAGAATTTTGCCAATGTTGGTTGTCCGAGTATGGCGTTATATGCCGTATCGAAATCGACCACATCAAAGGAGATCTTCTCTGTCCTGAAATTACTTGGTGAACCAAATGTTAAAGGAAGAGAAACTTGACTAATAGGTTTGGCCGAAGACCCTGGTACAATACCATGAAAAGAGTATCTTACCGGTCTTACCTTAGTCCTGGGTATCTGCATCTCGTCCAGGGCACTCGTAAACAGGAAGTTTAACGAGCTACCACCATCAACTAACACTCGATTGACCCGACAGTTGTTGATGGTGGGTTCGACCACAATTGGATATCGACCAGGTCGAGTCGAAGGAATCGGGCAGTCACCTTTCTCGAAGGAGATGGTGACTTCCGACCACTTCGGCATTTTATTGATGATAGGAGAGTCAATGGAGTTTACCTCGCGTTTGGCAGTTTTAAGTTGTCGCTTTGACTCATATGCCGATGATCCTCCATAGATGTGCTCCACGGTACGCTGCGGATCTTGAAATGGCATCTCCTCGTCGTCATCTGACGTCTTACGACCACTCGTTTGCCCTATCTGCTCGAGAGTGGGAAGTGGTCCTTTACCATTGTAGTTGTGAGGATCCCGAAATATTGGAGGTTTATACTGAATTAACAATCACACCAAAAGCATAATTCTTAATCAAGAACAACCGGTCCTTAATTAAAAATCATACTAGAAGCATAATTCTTAACAAGGTACAAATCCAATATTCAGGTTCCAGGATATATGTCTTGCAACAGTTCCCAGGATCAGTGACTATTGCACATATATCCTCAAACAACATTGTATCATACATACAAGGAATACACTTACATCACTTCATGCAAAACTTTACATTTCGGTTTGGTTTTACAATCCAGGTGACACATAGTCACTAACAACATTTAACAGCGGAAGACAGAATTAAACAGCAAAAGACCACCAATGGCCCCATCACCCTCAGGCTATTGAGTGGAAGTTAGAACTAGCTTCACTCGTTAGCGTCACCCTGATCGGCGCTAACGGGCATCTCATACAAATAACCATCCCCACCTGCAACAAGAGGTTATAAAACCTGAGTACAGAAGGTACTCGCAAGACTTACACAAACTATGAAAAGAGAGTGCTTGATAGATCATATTCAGAGTAGAATTTGTACATGCTTAAGGTTAACAACAGGAAGGTTATAATGGTTTTAAATTTTTGCGTAAAGCAGTACATCTTAAGCCTACACTTGCTAAGTTTTGATAAAGCAATTTTGATAAACCAATTTGGACTAAAACAGTAAGTAAAAGAGAGGACAATCATAAACAATAACCACATTTAAGTGGCTGTCCATTAATCATCAAAAACATTGCATGATTATGTCTCATACCGAAACAGCATACATACAAAGTTTCATTTCAAAGTCTATACAAAGATCTATTCAACTCAAGCGTTGTCCATAACCGTGGACATGGCTATTTGAATAGTTTTAATCTCATAGGGTGTACATCTTTACCCACACGACTTAGCTAGCCCGTAAGCCTCTCCTAATAATAGCACCTTGCCTTTGGTATCTTTGGCCGGTAAACTAAGATTTGGTGTTTTTCAACAAGTTGACACTATTGAGTTGGAATACCCATGTGTGGTGATCCCGCTTAGTTCAAGTTACTAATAGAACACGCCAACCGGGGCCCACATGTTGTGCCGAAATGCCAATTCAAAGACGTAAATTAAATGACAGAAAGTAGAGTTGTGCTAGTGCACATATTAATTATAACCGAGCCCTTAAGGTGCGTACATGTGATGGAACGATGTACGCCCTCACCCTCTTAAGAACATATGATACGATATGAGATCAAACACATATGTCCTTACTTTCTGTTTTCCAACTCAATAGCATTAACCTTTTACTTAACCAAACAGCGCCCATACATCGCGTGTGGAAATGCGTTAGGGCTTGAATCGTTCACCAATGTTCACCCTTAATCAATCCGCACAAGACAACCACATTTCCCAATCTCGTGCACCGAGGCACCATCACTAGCATCCACTTGTCCAGATTTAAAATCGTAAAACAACAAAATTTGATTTCATTTCAGATTTAAATAGATGAACAATAATAAAAATGATTGAAATTCATTTAATGTTTCCAAGTTTGACAAAATAACTTGACAAACACTCTGCATCGCATGGCTAAGCAATTCTGAATAAATTATTTTAGTATAGAAGCACTACCTTAAGTTTGAGTGTATGATCGATTAAAGGTAAGCCTCAAGTGTTAGGTTGTAACTAACTATTGACAGATCACAAATAAATTTTTAGGAAACTAGCATGCAACAAAGGTCCTTTGGGTTTTAGAAATCTACGTTCAAAATTAGGATCAACATGGTGCGAGAGGATGCTTGCCTTGATAATAGTAAACCTCTTGTTCAGTTCTTGTTGCTCGATGTGATTCAATCACTTCAGAAGAACCAGAATCTAAAACACAAAAGTCCAATGAATAACAAGAAAATGGCAAAGAGCAAAAATATAGAAAAGAATGCATGATCAATGTCTTAATGCATACTTAGCAACATGCTTAAGTTACCTCTAGCTTAAGTAAGAATAATAACCCATTTTTAACGCCTACCGATACTAATTGTCAAAATTAGGGTTTAGTAGCATTGCAGTTTCAGATTTTGAACTGAAGCAGGATAGATTAAGTGAATTGTCGATTTACATACACTAAAAACAAAATTCCTTTGCTTAAGTTACAGCTAAGTTAAGAAGGATGGAAACCTAACTTATCACTCATAAGCTTTACTAGAAAAAATAGAGGGCTACAACCTTGCTGGATATGTTGTCAACATGGCTTAAGCAAAAAACAACAAGACAGAATTGAGATTGATTAGCTCTGATTTGAGACTTTTGGAGAAACTGGCGCCGACAGATTAAAAGGAATATGGTTGCTGATCTAAACATCTTACAAGTGAATACTTGCTTGCACTAAGGGTATACTAACTAGTGCAGTAATCTAACTCATCATTTAATCACTAATTGACAAGAAGTAACATTCGATCGAGCTAGCTGAGTTCGATTTTGGAAAAGCGAAAATGGACGAGTTAAAAAGAATAGTTTGCTGACTATTGCATTGTGAACAAACTAATGATTTTGCTTAAGTTACTGTTAACTAGTAAAACTTAAAGCCTAACTTATTATTTAACATCAGTTACTACTAATTATCAAAATTTGAGGCTTAACACAGGCTACGCAGTTTTGATTTTAAAAAGCGGAAAATAGGACAGATTACAAAGGAAGAGTTTGCTGCTCCATTATACTATGACAAAAGGATATTTTTGATCAGCTACAGCTAAATAAGTAAAACCAAAAGTCTAACTTATTACTTAACATCAGTTAATACTAATTGTCAAAATTGAGGTTCAATTCGAATTGCAGCTTTCATATTTGAAAAGCTCAAACAGATGATTTAAAAATGAAGTTTGCTGATCTATACATACACAAGTAAAATGCTTTGCTTAAGCTTAGAGTATTCCTAACTAGGTTAGCAAGCTAACTCACCATTTGCTAGCAGTAATTGACAAGAACTAATGAAGTTGCTATGCAATTTATGCATTTAGCAAAAATGCATGAACACGCCACTGTTTATTGACAAATTGCAAAAACGAAGTTTGCTGATTTATTGTAGTATCAACAAAGTAATATTTTGGTTAAAGTTGTAGCTAAGCAAGTAACTAAAGTCTACTTATCATTTATTAGCACTAAGTGATGAGAATTGGAAATCAAGAATCTGGCTGCATGCTTGTCGGGTTGACTGGTAGCAAAACGGCAAAATAGAAATTGAAGTTCTAGACTGACTTGGAAATGCACTAAGCAAAAGTTGTTTGCTAAAGCTAAAGCTAATCTTAAGAAAATATAGCAACCTAAAATAACCCTTGCTAGCATTAACCTTCAAAGATTAACAGAGAAGGATCTAGCTACAGTTTCAGGTTTTAGAAAAACTGAAAATCAGACAGGTTGCAAATTTTAGCTGATTTGGAAATATACTAAGCAAAAGATTCTAAATTGGAGCTAAAGCTGATCTTCAAAGTAGATGATACACTAGACCAACCCTTGCTAACATAAACCAACAAAGATTAACAGAAAGAATGGAGCTACAGCTTTTTGTCGGTTTGACTAACAACAGCCGCAGAAAAAAATGAATTTTGCCTAAATTGAATTGGAGACATTATGAATCAAAAGAATGGTTGCTTAGGCTACTAGGGTTTAGTAAAGACCTAATTAGGCTGAAAAGATGACAAGAGAAACCCTAGAACTCGAAAACGATATGAAAGACCGAAAAGTTATAAAAAGAAACATTTCAGTGATAATTTGATTTGAGCATCACATGCACAAATGACTGATTCCAGTGAGCTACTGAGGTCCTTAGGAAGCTCAAGATGGAAATAATTAAGGACATAGCTCACCAGTGCAAAGTTGGAGAAGAAACATTTGGTTCTTCAGCTAAAATAGGAGAAATTTGAAAACCACTTCACCTGTTTAACCAAGAATGAAAATAATGGAAGGCTTGAGATATATGGATCACAATACATGATCTTGATAGAAAAGATTGAAGAACACCTCACCGGAGCAAGAAATTCCAAGATGATGCTCCAGTCGGCTCGGTCAACAGAGAGCAAGATTTCAACTCAACCTACAAATGATGCCCAAAACTCACCTTACTAAGTGAATTAAACACCAAGAGGGATGAGCAAGAAGTGAAAGCAAAGAAACTTCATTGGGAAGGAAAAGAAATGAAGAGAGCTCTCCCAGTCAACAATGACGGTAAGCTCAAAAACTAGGGTTTTACAGAGGTTGAACCTCCAGAGCAAAGGAGAGGATTCTAGAGATGGTGCGGTGGTAGTTTGATGCCAGGTGGTAGAGGTTCACTTGCTAGCCCACGGCGAAACGCCACCTTCTCCGGTGCTCCGGTCGGCTGCAATGCTCCCAGGCGAGAGGAGGAAGAGAGAGATGCGCTGCTGCCCTGTGCTCCATTGGCAGCAGCAGCAAAATTCCAATAGTAGCTCAAAGAAGCTCAGCCGTCCGATTAGAAATGGGTGGTCGGGATCAGATTTTGGCTAGGAAAAAAAATAGAGATTTTAGATTGTAACAACATGTCCAAGTTTCAAAATAAACAGTGATGCTACGAAAAGCATCTTATTACCGCTTTATTAAAAGCTGAAGCTATTCTGATAATAGTCCTCGAGTTTTCGTTGGAAAACTTCGGCAATTCTGAATCATGTCCTCCTTTTTGTGGAAAGGACACCACCTAGGCTTGTCATTCTTCCGATCAGGCACTTACCTTTGCCTCGGTCGAGTATGGTTTGGAACCGCGTGGCTCCTTATCGCTTGGCCAAAACCTCCTTGGGCTGTCGACTTGAGGTTTTTGACCCTTTGCGTTGTTCTTGAACTTCTTGGCCTTCTTCTCGTTCTTCTTGCTACCTTCGCTTGGCTCTCGAGGAGTATTGTCTTCTCGATCGATGGTGTTGTTCCATTCGACTGCCTCAGAAGCAGTCGCATATCGATCGGCCATCTCGAAGAGTTCAGCAACGGTGGCAGGAGGGTTCAAAGCGATGTTCTCCGTTATTCTTCTGCTGCGGACTCCCTGTTTGAAGGCTCTGATAATAGATGAGTCAGAAACCTCCGGAATGGAATTACGAACCTGACTGAAACACCTGATGAATTGACGCAGGGTCTCATGGTTGTTCTGTCTCATCCGGTGCAAATTGTCCTCCTTTCCAGGGCGGTTGTAAGTGCCTTGGAAATTCGCCAGTAGAAGGTCGCAGAGGTGTTGCCACGAGTAGATCAACTCGAGTGGTTGATTTAATAGCCACGACCGAGCAGATCCTTTGAGCACAGTTGGAAGGTAATTTGCCATTACATGTTCTCCTCCACCTGCTTCTCAGATAGCTGTTGTGTAGATCTAAAGGAATTTGATAGGATTTTGAGACCCATCGAATTACTTCATGTTTACTGGTCGAAAACGAGGCGGCCAGTGAACTACCTGGAGGTCAGGTGAGAACGCCCGACATGCGGTAATAACTTCCTGACGTCTTCTTTGCAGGAAAGAAGGGTTGATGTCACTAGGCGATCGTACTCGACGATACCCAGTGGCAGGTGGACCCGACCTATAGTAGGTCTCGGTCTTACGAGGGAAATACTCCTCATATTCCATCTGCTGCTGCAGATTTTTGTATCGGAGCGATGATCGATCACCACTCCTGCAAGCTTGTTGATTGTCAGTCATTTAAGGGACTCTTCTCCGGGCAGGAGAATGATGCGACTTGTTGTTGCGCCGATCTCTACGCGGTGACTTGTTCAAACGACTGGTAGCTGAGGAAGTTGTATTACTACGACTTCCTGAATGATGTTTGAGAGGGGACTCCAGTCTTGCCATCGTACTCCGAAGCCTTTGTGTGATCTCTTCAGTGAAGAGATCGTAGCCTGGTGCTCAAGCAAGCTCTTAAGTTGGATTCTCAAGCAAGTCGTTGATGTGTTGGAGTTCTTGAGCTTTCTTTGACTGGTATTGAGCGCGCCCAGGTAGATTTTTCTGGGTGGCAATCTTCCTCCGCCGAGCTGTCTCAAAATCAGATTCTTGAGACTGTCTCAATGAAGCGTGATTATGTCAAGAATCTCTCTCGCGCTTATCAGAGTGTTGGTCCTGTCCATCACTGGCGGTGCTCTTGCCATTGCCACGAGTGGGCGCAGTGTGTGATCTTCGGGGAGCATCACTACCTCAGTCTCTAGGAGAGTGATCTTAATCTGAGGGAAGGACGAAGACCTCCCGTTGATGATCCGCACATTCACTCGAGGCCTCCCCGGTTGAGGAGTAGTCGAGAGACACCATCTGGAGACTCGGAGTAAACCCCTCTAGGAATGGGAATTCTGGGTCATAACCGTCTCCATCTGCAGGTGGGTCCTGCGGAGGGATGGTCGAATTTGCAGAAAAAGCGTGCTTAATCCCATTCTCTGTGGGGTTAACCGGAGAGATAGGATCACCAGATTCTGATGAAGCCCCAGAATAATGGCTTCCAGAACTTGCCTTGCCAGATCGGACAGTCTTGGAGGGACTCGAACACTTGGCGGAAAAACTCTCGTCATGTTGTGAGTTTGCCTGGGCGCAGTCCTGTTTGTGGTCGGATTGACCCTTGTCCTCGGAGAAAACTAATTCCTCGATCGGACGTATTGCTGTTGTGGGGGATAAGGATCCCTCCTCAACTCCATCGGTGGGATGATCTCCGGGAGAATGATCTCCGGAGGCGGCATCACCATCGGATGATGCATTACTCGGCTCGTAGTTGAAACCGGCATCCATGTCAACGTCTGCGTAATCTGCCAAGTCGAATCAGTTCTCCTCGTTCCATTCTCCTACCATGAGTGCATGAGAATTGAAAAAAGAGAATGTGTTGACAAGAGATTACCGGAGGATCCCCACGGACGGCGCCAACTGTCGGTGTTTTAGAACCGATCTTATGTAAATATTGTTTGATTCGAGGGTCTCCAAGACTGAAATCACGTAGAGAGATTGACATGGGGATTTTTATACAGGTTCAGGCCTTCTCTGGAGATAATAACAACCCTACTCCTGTGTGTATGTATTGAGTATACTAGTTACAATGAGTAGAAAATGCTACAATTTTCCCTACTGCTCAGTGTGTATGTCCGATTGTATGTCTCTAATCGGCCCTCCTCTCATTATCTCTGGCCATAGCCTTTTATAGTGTTCGTAGAGGTAGCCGTTTCTCCAGGCCAAGAGGCGCCCCATCATTCCAAGTAATGGGCGCCTTGTTGGTAGTAATCGCTGGGGTATTAACTCCTCCATGTCGCCTGACAGTTTCTAGTCAGAGATAATGGTGTGTAACGTGCAGTTATTCTAGAGAATAACAACGTATATTGTCTGCTTAGATTCCCTAATCAATTGGGCCTACTTGTCCGCAGGCTTTATTGATCATAGGGTGGTTGTAGCTGACTTAGTCGTAAAAGGGCTTACGACCATGAAGTAGTCGTGGAATAACTTACGACTTGGGGCTGGTCGTAGAAGAACTTACGACTAGAAGGTGATCGTAGCAACACTTACGATCATGAACCAGTCGTAGAAAGACTTACGACTATGAGGATGGTCATAGAAGAGCTTACGACCAGCTGGTTGGCTTCTCCCTTATGATTACAAGGGGTATACTCAAGAATTGTATGACATCATATTCACCCATAATAAGAATTATAGATAAATAATAAAATGAGGATTATTAGATCCTCGTCACTGTCCATCCCGGCAAAATCGAGCTTTCTGTCAATTCTGGTACTGGCCAAGACTAACGAAGGTGAGGACTATGAAGCAATGAACTAGCGATGCTTCGGGAGGTAGATCGTGGAGGTAGGCGTATCAGGTGGCGGAAGATCACCAACGGTGAGGTCGTCACGAACTAGATGAGGCGAGGACCACGATTTTGGGGGGAAGAAAACTTGTCCAGGGGCTGTAATATGTGACGACGGAGCAGATGGTGCGGGACTACAAGCTGCAAGCTGCGTCATACCTTGTGGGGGTGGAGCAAACGACATGGACTCTAGCGCCGGTAGCCTCGCCGTCGGTGGCTCAGCGCTGCTCATTTTGTGGGTTTACTGTATTGAGTAAGAGAGAGAGAGAGAGAGAGGTTGAAGATGACGAGTGGCTCAGAGAGAGAAAGAGTTCGAGTGTGTTTTAGCAAGTGAGGATAAGAGCAAGAGTGGGGCCCGTGGTGAACAAAAGATATTGTCTTGTCTCTACTAAGTAGATGCATGCTTCATGATCACCATCCAAGTGCTGCTACCACTGTACATTGCATTATTTAAAAATATGTTAATATATTTATAATTATGTACTATTATATTATACTCCGGAACAGTACACCGGTATAGACCGGTATTGGAATGTTCCATCCCAATAGGAAAACCGGAATGGTGAACAGAATGGAATTGATAACTATGCTATGGTGCCGCCATGGGAAATCACCGTTGGCTCACCTTAAGCGACCATAGGGTCCCGAGCCACACGTAAAACCTTTGCGACAACCCCTTGAGCTGATTTGAACCCCAAAGCCACCCTGTGTAAGCCCCAAGCACGAGTGCCATGTTCACCGGAGACCCCGCCACCACTCACCATCGTGTCGTTGACTTCGTCCATCTCTCCGGCCAACTTTACCTCCCCTAGCATAAATTTGGTCCCCTCTACCCATTTCCGAACTTCCCCGAGCTTTTCTGCACATGCCTCACCGCCGGCGAGGCCTTCTCCCACATGGCCATGCGCGCACTCGCTGTTCATCTCTCTCTCTCTCTCTCTGCTAGTGGGACCCACGAGATTTAAAACCCTCATCAGCGCTAAATGATAGTGTTTAAGTGTAACTAGACTACAATAGGGGGGACCACAAAACAGTTAATCAAAAATCTAATTCTAAACGTTTTTAGTAAATGAGTCTATGATATATGGGACCCCTCTGTTTTATAAAAATGAAATCAATAAATCAATAGGATAAGTCATTGACAAATGGACCCCACATGTAAGATTTATGAAAATCCAGAAAAATGGAAAAGCCACTTTAGTTTTGAGGAAATATGCTTTCTCGGTTGGAAAGCGTAAACCTCAATAAAACTCAGAGGAGAATATGTTTCCTTTACTAGAAAGTGTAAACCTCAGTAGAACGTTGAAGAGAATACGCTTTCTCTGCTGGAAAGCGTAAAAATCAGAAATACGTTGCCGACATCATCTTTTCTTTTTTGGGATTTTTCAAACCGAACCAAATTGAAACCTTAATAACTTTTGCATAAAAACTCCAAATGAGATGATTCTTTTTTCTAAAATCATGATGTACTAGAATATGCCATTAACTATCTTAATAAGATAGGGTGGGTGTCGAACAATCACATCCATAGTGTTGGTTTAACTTGACAAAGCTACCAAAATAGTTTTAGGCCTGAAGGCATAATGTTGGTCGCCGGGGTATAGAGATGCCACCCAACAAATAAGAGTCATATGAGATATGATTAGCAAAGAGTTGCTTACCTAAGTCACTAGGTTCCTAGCAGTGATGCCAAAGCTCACTAGGACTTAATGATATATGGATCTTGAACCCACTAAATGATGTTAGAGGGAAACATGGTTTAGAACATATAGTGGGAGTATCTTTTATTAAAGTGTTTAATATAAGATCTTACATAAACATAGTGCTAAATTTTTGCATATATTTCTGTTGTAGATCATGGCACCTAATATTTCCTCCACACCTATCTTTAACTTGCGATCTATTCTTGAGAAAGAAAGGTTGAACGGAACAAATTTCAATGACTGGTTTCAAAATTTAAGAATTGTTCTCAAACAAGAAAAGAAGGAATATATTCTAGAGGGTCCTTATCCCGAGGAACCGAATGTTGATGTTACTCGAGCTGAAAAGAATGCTTATGAGAAGCATTGCAATGACGCAATTGATGTGCACTACCTTATGCTTGCCATCATGAACTCTGAGCTTCAGAAGCAATATGAGATCACATACACTTACAACATGATTGTGGGTCTAAAAGATATGTTTCAGGATCAAACATGGGCAGAGAGGTACAATACCTCCAAGGCATTGTTTTCTTGCATGCTGTTAGAAGGTAGCCCGGTCAGTCCTCATGTGATCAAGACGATTGGTTACATTGAGAGCTTGGAAAAGCTTGGTTTTTCCCTTAGCCAAGAGTTGGCTATTGATGTGATTCTCCAATCGCTCCATGCGAGTTTTGAGCCCGTCATATTGAATTTTCATATGAATGGTATGGAGAAGTTAATGACTGAGTTGCATGGCATGCTTAAAGGTGCTAAGGAAAGTATCAAGAAAAGTTCCAATCATGTGATGATGGTTCAAAAGACTACTAGCTTCAAGAAGAAGGGTAAGTTAGGAAAGGGAAGGGGGCAAAGGAAAGACTCAAGATGAGATTGAGAGGCTCAAGGCTAAGCTTAAGAAGCTCAAGCTGGGTCCTATGCCCAACACAGAATGTTACCATTGTCATGAGACTAGGCATTTGAAGAGAAATTGTAAGAAGTACTTGGCATAGATGAAAAACAACAAAGGCAGTAAGACTTCCAGTTCAGGTATAAATGTTATACAAATTAATCTTGTCACTTCTCCTACATGTTCTTGGGTATTTGATATCGGATCGGTTGCTCATATTTGCAATTCGATGTAGGGACTGGTAGGGAGTAGAAGTTTGGCAAGAAGTGAAATTGATCTTCACGTGAGCAATAGAGCAAGAGTTGTTGCATTAGCTATTAATACTTTACCATTAGCTTTACCCTCAGGATTAGTTATGGAACTAAATAATTGTTATTATGTTCCCACCTTAAGCAAAAACATTATTTCTGCTTCTTGTTTAGGAGCAGAATGTTATGAGTACAAAATAAAGAACAATTGTTGTTCAATTTATTTTGAAGATATGCTTTATGGCCATGCTCCATTAGTGAATGGATTATATATTTTAAATCTTGAGGATATGCATGTCTATAAGATTAATGCTAAGAGACTTTGACCTAATGATTTGAATCACACTTTTATTTGGCATTGTCGTCTAGGCCATATAAATGAGAAGCGCATGATGAAGCTCCATAAAGATGGTCTTCTAACTCATTTGATTTTGAATCATTTGAAACATGTGAATCTTGTTTACTTAGTAAGATGACAAGAGCGTCTTTCACGACCAGAGGTGAAAAGGCAAGTGATCTACTGGTCGTAATACATTTGGATGTATGTGGACCCACTACTACAAAAGGGGCTATCCTAGACGCCTCATCACAGATGGTTCCCCAAAACCGTCTGTATTAAATACAATCACAAACGGTTTTGGTTTGGCGCACGTCTGTGTTACTAGCTGCGGTAAAAACCGTCTGTGAAGATATAATATCATAGACAGTTCATGTTTAAAACCATCTGTGAAATTATCACAAATGGTTATATTTAAAACTCATTTGTGATATTTATTCATATCACAGACGTGTTTAATACCATCTGTGAAATATCATAGACGGTTCTTAACAAGAACCGTCTGTGATATTAATAACTATCACACACGGTTTTTAATCTGAACCGTTTGTGATAATTCACAGACGGTTCTTGTTAAGAACCGTCTATGAAAATTGTGGTTGGAAGTGTCTAAGATATGTTCAATGCTGCTTCGCCTCCTGCGCGATGCGTCGACTCTTCGTCTCCCGCGTTGATGTTACTCCTTGCATGTTTTATAAGAATGATCATCCACCACCGTACTCCTCACACATCGCTTTACTCTCAAGCACAAACAAGATCATCCACCACCATACTCCTCACACATCGTTCTACTCTCAAGCACAAACAAAATAGCTCTCCACTCTTCTCCCCTGACACTGGCATTGATGGCCTACCTGGCCATCCTGTACAAGCACCTCGCTGGTCGTACGCTGGCGGAAGCTGCGGAAGGACACTGTGATTACAGTCTCCTCCGTCCTCCGACGGACATTATGCCGGGACACGTGACGGTGACGTTGTGCCGTCTAGACGACCTCCTCTGCCATGTCTTTCGGGTGGTCTGCAGCTTCCGACGAGCAAACCTCGCCATCGGTGTAGTCTCGAGCAAGAGGTTGCACGTCTGCAAGAGGATTACCGTTGCTTGAAATGCGACATTGAGGCAGCGAGCGGCCGAGTCGACCAAGCCAAGACCCCTCAAGCAAGAGAAGAGGGCCTATGGGCGTTTTTCTACTTGACTCCTCAGGAGGAGCTTCTTTGGGCGAGTATGGAAAGATCGCGTCAACAGTTGGAAGTATTTCAGCCTACCTGCGCTGATCCTAAACCCTCGAATGCCGACGATGTCCCCTACGAAGCTTTGATAACGGAGATAGCAGGCTACTTGAACTACTAGAAAAAGTTGATCTTTTATTATTTCTACTTTTTTTAAATCTTTTGTAGGAAGCAACTGGCCACGCTGTTTGGCCATATGTAAATACAAAAAATGATATAAAAAATCCAGTTTGAAGTTAAGTTACTATATATGCTGAATATGTTTAGTATCACAGGCGGTTTAGTGGAAAAAACTGGCTGTGATATTTAATTATCACAGACAGTTATTAAGAACCGCCTATGATAATAAATACTTCACAGACAGTTTTTTAAATATAACCGTCTGTGATATGTATCACCGACAGTTTGCAGTTGGAACTGTTTGGGAAATGTTCAAACCGCTTCAGTTTCCGCGCGATGCGTCTCCTTGTCTCGCACGCCGACGTTACGATGCGTCTCTTCGTCTCGGTTTGTGATACATTTCAAAAGAATGAAGATGTCTTTCGCACCCTCCATCAACAACTAGTAGAGTTTAAAAAACTCGATCACTACAGTACTGAACCTCATAGACAGTACGTCGCGCGCCATGGTGAGAACACGGAGCATGACGGCGAGGACCAAGGCGAGGAGATCGGCGATCGCCATCACTCTTCCTCACGATGTCATCGTCAAGATCATCGGCCTCATGGCCGTGAGCTCTCCTCAGCCCATGGCTGACCTCTGCAGCCTACGAGCCACATACATGTGTGTGTGTGTATACACCTACAAAAATACGTACTACTGTTTGTTGTGGCATCCAATCCATGCATGCATACATGTTAGCCTTTTAATTATACTAGATAAACTTGTCACTAATCTGACTAGCAACAACGCCTTAATTTTATTTTTCTCTTACGGAGTAACTCTGACATCTTGAATTGTGTACGTATATTGGAGTTGCAAGGCCATGTACAAGGTGTCCAAGGAACACGCCATGGGGAGGCATGTGGCGCTAGAGCGGGAGGAGGCAATGAAGTGGCTGGACAACGACCGCTACCTCGCCGTCCTCAACTACCTGACCGACGCTGGCAACCCGGAGGCCTGCTTCATCATTGGCCTCACGCTCGTCTTCGTGCACCAAGACATGTAGCGTGGCCACGTGTTCCTCGAACGGGGGGCCGTCGCCGGCCACAAGGCCGCGGCCTACGTGCTCGGCCTCCTCCTTTACAAGGTCGACGAGGCGCACGACGTTTGGAAGCAATACATCAGCCAGGTCGAGGGCGAGCCAGCTGGCAGGTGCGAGACGGCCAAGAGGAACTGCACCGTCGGTCTGACCGCCAGTCATGAACCGGTCAGTCCGCTAGCAATGGTCGGTCAGACCACTCGTAGGGCCGATCAGACCGCCAAATGCCATAATGCAATTTAACTTTGCAAAGTAGAAAACTAACTCTCCAAACTCCTCGACAACGATGTTAATTATTTATCACCTAATCAAAGACCAATCCATATGATCTCTACACATTAGGAGGGGATAAAGCTAGTCTAACCCAGAGGTTGATATTAGGATTTTTTTTAAAATAATACATTTTTTTAAAAAGGATTATAGAAATAAATAGTCAAAAAAAGAAAATTGCAAAACTAGACCCCTGTCACCATTTCAATCGGCGATAGGGACCCTGTCACCGATTGAATTGGCAACAGCCTCCTATCGCCAATTGAATTGGTGACAGGGACTTCTCAAGTGGTAAATGCCCCCTCTAGACAAGAGCAATTCAGGGATTCAGATCCCTATGACCAATTTAATTGGCGACATGGCCCTGCTCCGTGGGCGACAGGGTCCCTGTCGCTAATTGAAATGGCGATAGCTCCCTGTCGCCAATTCAACAGGGGTCTAGTTTTGTAATTTTTGTTTTGACTATTTATTTCTGTAAATTTTTAAAAAAAATCGTTGATATTACTCTACGAATTTCTTAAAGAATAGTAGGGATCAATTCTAAGTGGTTCATATATCTTCCAAAAGATCCATCCACCCAACACATTGCTAATCATCCCCTTATATAGGAAGAGGAAAACACTACAATTGAATTACCAGGACCCTTAGAAAAAACTAAAGACCCCTTGGAGGATAGAAAAATAATTAACATTCTTAAACTCTAAGTGAGATAGGACTTGAAGGACGCAAAGATTTTTGTGTAGCTTCCTAGCAGGCAAGGTTGTTAAAATTGTGACTCCGACAACACCAGTGCGATCCAAATCACACCTTGAGCCGTACCTAGTAGAATCGTGGTAGAATCATGGTAGAATTGTGTAGAATCACGCATCACCTCAAATTATAAAAGATTTAGGTGTTTGGTGGTGTCCTATCTCTCAATTCAAGTTGTATGATAAGTACTAAGTAATTTGTAGGTTAGACATTAAGATTTTGAGGTTTGGAATAATAAAAATATTTTATTTATTTATTTTAATTTTTCTGTAAAATGTTTAGGTAATGGCAAGATGGTTAAAATCAAAATTTTAGCTATGGCTCCAAATGACATGGAATCTAAACTACGATTTAAACATTTATCAATAAATTTAAATGTCAAATGATCAAATAAACACTCATATCACTCTTAGAATACCGTCACATTGAATATATATATATATATATATATATATATATATATATATATATATATATATATATATATATAGGTAGGTAGGTAGAACCGTAGAATCTTAGATTCTACGATTTGATCTAAAATACGATTCTATTGAAGTGTCTCCTATCCGATTCGAAATCACGATTCTAACACAACCATGCTAGCAGGTTGAGCAATCCAAACGGAGACAGCTTGCTCCTTGAAACATCAAATGTCCCATCGTTTGTTACATTAGAAACTAAATCTGGAAAGCTTTCCATTTTACCAACCATCTATAGTATGAGGCTATGTGCACTGAAAGTGTTTAGATTGACGCAGATTTGGCTTCAAAGTTGCATAAAAGAAATTCCTAACGCGATCGAGTTGGAGTTCCTATGAATGCTTTCTGAGGTTGGGTGGCCACGGAACGGAGGAAATACAAAACCAAAAAAAAAGCCAGTTTAGGGAGGGGAGGCTTTAGCTGGCCTTCCTGGGGACCTAAATAGGATATAAGGGTGAAAAAAAAAGCTTGAAACTTACGAACCAGCTCGACTCGTTAAGAGCTCGGTTCGACTCGGCTCGAACTCGATCGGTTCCTTAACGAGCCGAGCTGAGCCGACAATTTAGCTCGTTTTCTTAACGAGCTGAGTTCGAGCTGGCTCGTGAGTTGCTCGTTTAGCTCGTTAAAAAACCAGCACAGTAGAGCAGTAGTACCAAGCCAGCCCAACCTAACAACCCTTAGGCAGTCCAGAGAGGCACAAGCCCCAAGCTGTGATCTCTTAACTTTCTAAAAAATTTATTAGGCGGATTTTTCTTTTTAACAAGTCTAACGAGCCTAACGAACTTCAAACTGTGATCTCTTAACTTTCTTAACGAGCCTAACAAGCTGAGTTCGAGCTTTTTAATGAGTCGAACCGAGCTGGTTCGTTATCCACCCTAGGTGGAGGGATGGACAATCTTGGGAAGGTTAAAGCATGGGCTTTGTTTTAAATCAAGCCCAACAAACTAAACATGCACAAGGGCTGAAGGGCCCAAATTACGACAAGACCCATCTATGTACGGAAGGACCCATGCGTGCCGCCCCACGACGCCACCCGCCGAAACGCAGGCCGTGCCAAGGAGAAACACGCGAAACTTGCCACCGCACGCGCGCGGTTGGCGCAGTGTCGTCGTGACTCGTGACGGGGAAGCGAGGCCTCGTGCTTCGTGCTCGCCGCCGCTCCCTCTCCGCGGCGGTTACCTCTCTCTCTCCCGGTCCCCGCCAATGGCACGCCACATCGCCGTTTTATCCCCATTCCACCGCCTCCTCCACCTCCACACTTGGTGGTGTTTGCTGCGTATCACTTCGCCGCAGGGTCTCACATGCTTCACGTGCCCTGAGAAGGAAGATATCAGGGTGCTCGGAAGCAATAGCTGGGACAATCTTGGGCCTGGTCAATCCTGGTGACGAGGTCATTCTGTTTTCTCCATTCTACAATCCATTTGAGGCCACGATGTTGATGGCTGGTGCCAATGTCAAATCCATTACTCTCTCCATCCTTTCGCATTACCTGTTGAAGAGCTCAAGGCTGCAATCTCCAAGAACACCAGAGCCATGATGATAAATACGCCGCACAGCCCTACTGGGAAAATGTTTACAATGGAGGACCTTGAGTTCATCGCAAATATTGTTTTTAGATAATGAAAGAGAATAAAATCTCTCTCGGCCTCTGAGGATACACACAGACTATTTATTAAAGAGACAAAAGTAACAAAATAACCAAAACTATTAAAAGTGGCAAGAAGCCTTACAACCATTAATAGGCAAATGAAAATTAAACTTAATCATTGCAAATCATGTAACTAAGCTACCACTTATGCGAATTGAGGATTTACTTCGCCACAAACTCCAACCTTAGGCTTCCATCTAACATGTACTCTTTCTGGGCCAATGTTTGTAAATTTGTCCACGCACGTAGCCAGGATCCACACAAGAAGATAACCTACAAGAAATTAGTGATATTCTTTTTGTTAAAAACAACATCATTCCTACAAGACCAAATAGACCAACATATGGCACTACCTCCCACTAGGAGTTGTGACTTTAAATTTGTTGGAATACCGACTAACCAATTTCCAAACAGGTGTGCCATGTTCACAAGGGGGGATAAATTAAACACACATCGAACAACCCACCATGCAAGACGTGCAAATGGGCAGTCAATAAAAAGATGTCGAATTGTTTTCTCTTTAATACAGAAACAACACTGTTTGCTTCCTCTCCAATTTGTTTTAAGCAAATTATCTTTAGTTAAACGACCCCTCTTTTGAGATACCAAAAGAAAATTATCACTTTTAAGGGAATTTTAATTAGCCAAAATAAATTCCTAATAGGGACTTGAAAATTGCTAATTAGTGCCCCATATAAAGACTTGACCGTAAATAGACCAGATTTATTTAAATTCCACCTGAAAACATCCTTTTGAGAGCCTAACTGAACATTAGCAATTCTCAAAATTAACTCATTCCAAGCATGTAACTTGGGCACAATAATAGATCTTCGAAAAGAAATATTTTAAGGAGTCGATCTCATAATATTTGTCACAGTATCCTCTTTTCTCCTTACCACATTATAAAGAAGAGGGTATTGTCTTTTCAGAGTAGAGTCTCCTAACCAAATATCTTCCCAAAACCTAGTTTGCATTCCATTTTCAACCTAGAATGACTCAAAGCGAAGAAATTGTTCTTTAATTTTCAAAAGGCCCAACCAAAAATGGGAAATCCCAGGCTTATTAACCACCTGCGAAAGACTCTTGTCACCCAATTAAATATTTCTTTATTAGCAGCGATTGCTAAACACCTTCTTCATTAAGCAATTTAAATAGCCATTTCCCGAGCAAGCTTTTATTTTTTGTGACTAAGTTCTGAACACCTAGACCACCATGCTCCTTGGGCGAGCAAACTATACTCCATTTATTTACGTTTAAGATTGTCGCTCTGGCAGAGGAATCTAGATCGACTCTAGTAGAGGAATCTAGATCGATAGTAGTCTAGTCTTTTGAGAACTTCTCTAGGAACTTCAAAAAAGAAAACATAAACATTGGAAAACTGCTGAGTACTGAGTTAATAAGTACAAACCGTCCTCCCACAGACATATTTTTTCTTTTCCAACTACTAAGTTTTTTCTCAAATCTATCCTCTACCCCTTTCCAATCACTATTCCTCAATTTTTTAAAGTGAATTTGGATGCCTAAGTACCTGAAAGGAAAAGTACCCACTTCACAACCAAATAATTGCGTAACTACGGTTCAACAGCTTTGGCAGAACCAAAACATAAAAATCTCGCTCTTATGGAAATTAATCTTTAAACCCGATAATTGTTCAAAGACACATAGAATAAGTTTAAGATTTTTGGCTTATTCCAAATCATTATTCAAAAAGAGGATCGTGTCATCAGCATACTGTAAAATTAACAACCCATCCTCAATCAAGTGCGGAACTATTCCTGATAAAAGGCCTGCTTCTTTAGCCCATGAGATAATAATGGCAAGCATGTCCCCTACAATGTTAAAAAGAATAGGGGATATCGGATCACCCTGCCTAAGACCCTTCTGAGTTTGGAAAAAGAAGCCAAGGTCATCATTAACTTTTATTCCAACACTCCCTCCCTTAACTATACTTTCCACCCAAGAGCACCATTTAGCATAAAAGCCTTTCACCCTCAAAGTTTGAATTAAAAACGGCCATTTTACTTTGTCATAAGCTTTCTCAAAATCTACTTTGAAAACTATTCCATCTAAATTCTTTTTATGTAATTCATGAATAGTTTCATGAAGGATAACCACTCTATCAAGAATAAATCTCCCCTGCATAAACGCCGATTGGGAAGGTCTAATAATCTTTTGTGCTACACCCATAAGTCTATTAGTAACAACTTTAGTAAATTTTTTAAAAGTAACATTTAAAAGACAAATAGGTCTGTACTGTTGTATTTGTTTAGCATCCATTTTTTTGGGAAGCAAAGTAATAATCCCAAAATTCAAACTAAAGAGAGGAAACAAGTAGTTATGAAAATCCTGGAACATAGCCATCAAGTCATATTTAATGATATCCCAAAACACCTGATAGAACTCGGTAGGGAAGCCATCAGGCCCAGGTGCTTTATTATAGTCTATTTGAAAAATTGCTTCCTTCACCTCTTTTTCAGTGAAAGATTCTGTAAAAAAATTATTTTCCACATCCGAAACTTGAGGTATATCATTCATAACAGTATCAACCAAAGATAAATGATTATTTTCAAAAGGTCCAAACAACTCTTTATAATAATTGGTGATATACGTTTTTAATTGTACAACACCCTGAATTATTCCTTCCTCTTGTTCGAGCTGAAAGATTCTTTGACGTCTATGCTTCCCATTCCCAATCAAATGATAATAGCATGTATTTCTATCCCACTCGAAAAGAAATTTCACTTTGGACCTCTGATACCACTTAATTTCTTCTTCTCTCAAAAGATGAGCCAATCTCTCATTAGCAACCCTTTTAAGATTAAGATCGTGACCAAACAACCTCACAATCTTAGATTTACCTCTAGCATTTTTTTCCACACATTGGCCACTAACTCTCTAAACCCCTCCCTACACAACCAACCTAATTCAAATTTAAATAACGGTTGACTTCCTCTAAAAGAAGCCGCTCTCGTGTTTAAAAGCAACGACGTGTGATCAGATAAGGACCTTTCAAGCGCATTAACTGTGACCAACGAAAATTTATACTCCCAATCTATATTCATTAAGACTCTATCCAGCTTTTCAAAGGTTGGATTATTTAAAGAATTGACCCAAGTACATTGTCTACCTGATAAAGCTATTTCTCTTAAATCTAGGTTATTAATCACAGCATTAAACAAGAAAGGCCACCTATACTCAAAATTATCATTATTTTTTTCATCTGAATGCCTAATGATATTAAAATCACCCCCAATTAAAATAGGAAGCAATTCTTTCCTACAGGCATGAACAAGTTCAGCAAGGAACTTTTCCTTGAAGTAAGTTTGAGCTACACCGTAAACAGCCACAAGAACCCATTGGAAATCATCTTCTCTGTTTTTTAAATGAAACTTGACATAAAAATCACCAGCATCAATAGAGCCAATATCGAAAACCCGAGGATCCACCCCGACCGTCCTAGGGGGGGATGGCACAAGAAATCCCGCCCACCATAAAGATGGTTAAGACTAGCCACTGAAAAGTCTTTTTTACCAGTTTCTAGAATGGCCACAAAATCTAAATGTTGTTCCTTAACCAATTCACAAATATAACGATGTTTAGCCAAGTCTCCTAGACCTCTGCTATTCCAAAAAAGACCTTTCATTTTAACTTTAATTTAATTGGCCTATCATGGATTTTTTTTCTCGACCTCTTTTTATTTGTCACTAATGTGAAATTAGATTGGTCATCCTCCAAATTACCATCTAAATCATTGCAAAAGTGACTGAATGCAGATGTATCATTGTAATCTAGATTTTCATCCGCTATGTCTTCTACTTCAACAATTTCTTTATTTTTTAATCTTCCTAATTCAATAGTCTTAAGATTGTTAATTGAATTACCAATTTCAGAACTATCAACTCCTAATGAGATGCCAATGCTAGCAATTTTTTCAACAATTTTCTCATCGGAAAAAGACACAAATGAAATATTATTACCAGACTTACTTGGATTGCTTGAATCAATTTCAAGGCTTCGCACTTTCGCACGTCCTAAAGCCTTTTGGATCAAGTCGTTATCACTGGATTGCTGCTTCTTAATGCGCTCACTTTGCCAAGACTCCACCGTATCCTCGAATTTTTTTTTTCAAATAATCCATTTTTTATTATTAATTACAACATTATACTGCGATAATATTTTTCTGAAATATACTCCTATCGCCGAACCGTTGGCGATCGACCCGATAGCTCAACGGTTGGCAACTCGACACTTGTCGCTCAACGGTTGGTCCTAGTATGCAGACTCACTCATCTAGCCAGGCATGCATTGTGCCCGTTGGGCGACAAGTGTCCCAGTCGCTCAACCGTTGAGATCTTTGGATTGATCCCAACGGTTCGACGACATGAGTATATTTCAGAAAAATATTATCGCAGTATAATGTTGTAATTGATAATAAGAAATGGATTATTGTGGAAAAAAAATTTCCCGTATCCTCCTTGTGAATCAAGGCCGGCCGAATAACCCCAACAGAATTGGGATACCTAAAGTCCACCTCCTTGTTTTTGCCACACCCGAATTGGTGTGCAGAGAAGCAATTGCGCTGGCCGACGTTGGATTGAGTAATGCCCTTGCCAAACCCCGTATCAAACCCTGCTTCCTCAACCCTGCCGTGGACAGCTAAGGAACCAATTAGGACATCAGAGACCGGAATGCTATCCAGAGAGGCATCGTCCAACGCAGCACCCGGCTCCTTTTGACTGTCCAACCGAACATCCAAGACCTGCTCCTAGGGAGACGCCACACCCGGAACCTTCTGAACTGACAACAAAACATCCAAAGCAGCACCCGGCTCCTTCTGAACGTCCAACCGAACATTCAAAGCAGAACCACCAGCTATTTGATCTGTGGTAGAATCCGCAAATATCTGCAAGGAAAACGATGTGCTGGTTTTCGCCGATCATATATCAATGGCTTCTCTTCCGGGCATGCATGAGAGGACAGTGACTACGAACTCGCTGGGGAAGACACTCCCTGACAGGATGGAGGATCGGCTGGGCAATAGCACCACCACATCTGACATGGGGTGTAAGGCAGGAACACTCATTCCTCTCATTTGCAACTTGTACACCAATGCAGTGGGCTGCAGCCGCAGCACTACAAGCACCAGATAGCTACTACGAGCAACTGAAGAGGGACTACAGTGCAAGGAAAGAAATACTGGTTGATGGGCTCTAGGCTGCAGGATTCATTGTTTACCCATCGAGCGGAACATTTTTTTTGTGACGGTTGATCACAGTACCCTATTTCGTTTCGACAACGATGTCGATTTCTGCGAGCATTTGATTTGCGAAGTAGGGTTACTGCGATACCGCTTAGCGTGTTTTACCTGAACCTTGACGAAGGGAAGAATTTGGTGTGGTTTGCCTTCTGAAAGGATGAAGATACAATAGGTGCTGCCGTTGAAAGGATGAACACCATGCTAAAGAAAAAATGACAGGAATCATTTCGCGCGTGTTGAATAACCCCATGTATTGGGAAATTTATGAACCATCCGTTGAAACATATATTTGATATGAACCAAACTTTCTGGCAATGACTTCCCTCCAAATGTCACAGAATTTATTTTGCATCAGAGATACTGAACCTACAGTATGCGCCTGTGACCTCTCAGTCAACACTTTTTTACCCGAGAAGTCTACTGCCAAAAGGAAATTTATGAACTGCAATTATTTGTTTAAATTTGAGTTGGGTTGGCTTAAGAGGGATGTGTTTTTTTATTTGGTGGCTGAGGTGTGGCAATAAATTAATGTTGGCAATTCTACAGTTGATCGTTGGCAAGGCAAAATTAAAGCGTTTAGACAATTTCTCATAGGGTGGGCAAAAAATACTAGTGGTGCGTATAAACTAGAGAAAAAAGGTCTTTTGACTATCATTGATAATCTTGATAAAAAAAGCTGAGTCTACAGGGTTATCTAATTTTGAAATTAATCTTAAACACAGTTCTAATGAGCGTCTTGCCCATTTACTACGAGAGGAAGAAATCAAATGGTATCAAAGGGCTAAGACAAAGCATTTGCTTGAAGGGGATAGTAATAAGACAAAGCATTTGCTTGAATGGGATAGTAATACTTGGTATTTTCATTTGATAGCCAATGGTAAGCATAGGAAACAACAAATTTTTCAGTTGGAACAGGAGGAGAGTATTATTTCGGGTGATGCCCATTTAAAACAGTACATCACGACTTATTATAAAGGTCTTTTTGGACCTCCTGATAGCAACCACTTTTCCATGGTTGAGACTATCACGGATGATATACCTCAAGTTTTTGACTTTGAAAATGATTATCTTACTGCTGAGTTTACTAAAAAGGAAGTGAAAGATGCAATTTTTTAGATGGAGCATAATAAAGCTCCAGGTCTAGTTGGCTTTCCAGCTGAATTTTATCAAGTTTTTTGGAACATTATTAAAAATAATTTGATGGCTCTCTTTCAAGATTTTCATAGAGGCATTTTACCTTTTTAGGCTCAATCACTAGTACACACAGGCTTATCACAGACGGTTCAGAACCGTCATCACATAGACGGTTCAAAAACCGTCTATGATACGAAATAACACAGACGGTTTTTTGTTGAAACCGTCTGTGAATGCATAGTATCACAGACGGTTCTATCTATAAACCGTCTGTGATACAGAGAATATCACATACAGTTCTATCTACGAACCGTCTGTGATACGCAGAATATCACAGACGGTTTGTAGATAGAACCGTCTGTGATACTATGCCTTCACAGTCGGTTTCAACAAAAAACTATCTGTGATAGTTCATTACCCTAACTACTTTTTGCTGATTTTTGGCTAGCCTCAGGAATTGCTAGCCATGCCCTTTGAAAACAAGCCTGCAGAAAACAGATACATCACAAATAATCAATTGCTGACAACTCAAAGTGATCATTACTCAAAATAAATTACAAAAGATTGAATTTGTTCAAGTATTGTCGCTATACAATTGGATTACAATTGAGTCAATTGTTTGTAAGTGGTTAAGAGGTGTCGACGGGGTGAAACTTTGGGTCAGCGACGGAGTGAAACTCTCCTTTGTCGTTAACGATATCTGACATGATAAAGGCGTAGAGCTTCCCTCGAACGTCCATGATCTCTTGCCCGTCGAGTCCATCTAAATCTATCATCAAGTCCTGTCGCTAGCAAGAGCAAAGTGGTAAGCATATATATTTAAATTTATAATTAGAAAATAATTATTTCGAGATTGACAAACCTCGGGATCCTTCTTCTGAGCACTAATGATTTGCTGCATATGATGGCAAACGTAGATTGCACATAGCTCATCATGTTTTTGCTGGCAGCACTGCAAAAATAGAATTACATATATAGATATAGTCAGTTCGAGATGCATTATTATGAAGTACGATATATGATTATTGTGTTGTAGCGCGTACCGAAAATTTCGTCCTGTGTGTTAGTTGGGCACTCGATCCATTGTATGCTCCTTCTTTGCCAACATAGGTGATGAATGAACTATATGATTCTAAAAAGTTATCCTCGGCCATTTCAAATGAAGGAAGACTACAATAGAGTTATGTATAGAGGAAATAAGCATACCTGTCAAGTATTCCTTGCGAGACGTTGAAGTCGTCTGAAGTTTCGACTAGGGAATCAAGGTATATCACTGTTCCTCTTTGGTATAATGACTAAAACGATCCAGTGGAACCTACTCATGTATGTCGCTATAGTCATTAAATCTAAGTTCGTGCTGCGTATAAAGTACAAATAAAATTTGTATAGCAAGTAGTGAAGCACTTACCCCTGGTTGTAGGGCACCACTATGTAGTCCTTATTGTCCTGACTTAGCAATGCTGCCATTATGTATTTCTCGACGAAGGACGGGTCTGTTTCGATGGTTTGCATAGATACCACGTGTGGGTCGAGGAAACCCACCGGTTCTCGCCATGCCCGGGTATTTTTCATCATGTATCTATACATAAGCAATGAGTTGTGATATTTATCGGTATTACGTGAATGTAGAACTTGATTGTACACACTTACAGTGTCCAACATCGTAGAAGCGAGGCGTCGAAGTTAACGAGGTTGAATAGGTCATATAAGTCATTGAAGCCCACAACGAAGTTGCCCGGCCCGTTGAAGAAATGCTCATCCTTGTATCTGACGGTGATTATAGTATCGCACCCCTTCTTTTCGGTCTTCCGCATGTACCAAGCATGCAAAGCCTAACAAGCAAATTCAGCGCAAGTTAATATTGTGTCGGAGCACAACGGTTTTCCAATGGAGTACTTCCCGGACTTCCCGGACTTGGGAGGCACCTTAATGTTCATCGATTTCGATTTGGCCTTAACAACTGGCAGCGTCGTCCAGTGAGATGACTCAGGAACCGATACGGCGGCACGCTTTTCTTGTTCCTTCGGCGTCTTCTCCACGGGAACCGATGAGGTGGCATTCTGAGGCGAAGGATGAGGTGGAGTCATCAAGGGTCCCGTTGGAGAGGAATGGTCGTGTCGAGATCACGACACTGCTGGGTCCAGGTGATGTCCTTCTTGGGCCACTGGATAAAAGTGTGCCTGGCATCCCCTAGTGTTCTGATGTCTTCGTTCAGGTGAATCTCCAGTGGGACGGCCATGAAATTGTCATGTACCATGTCCACCTAGACCCTAGCGTAACCCTGCACCAGCTGGGCACCGTGCTGCACTGCCCCTTCCTGGTATAGATACACCATCCCCCGCCCAACCTCAATAGAAATAGACCCAACCATCCTCACTTGGAGCTTGCAGGGCGTCGGCTCCTACAAAATGATACGCAATTAGCTAAGGCGTCCTATAGGTCTATCTTTGGTGCATTCCATAGATGTACATTACCTTGATGTCGTCTATCGGTAATTGGACGTCGTCATGTTCAGAATTATGCGTGGACGCGACGCTACTCTGATGTCGAGGAGGACTGGCTCCCAAATTAACAGGGGCGGCTTGCGACTAGCTCAGGAGTTGATTCATTTGATCCTGCAATGCTGTTATCTGTCCTTGAAATTTTGCAGTAATCATCTGTACCAACCGGTCCTCGTGCTCGGCTTTGGATCTCTTCCCACTCCTATACGTGCAGTAGTTGTCTGCGAATCCATAACTCCAAGGTACGTTAACCCCAAGGCCTCGCGTACGACCCAGGTGCTCCTTGTTTCCCAGGGCCGTAGATAGTATATCCTTCTCCCTGTCTACTTGGAAGGAGCCTTGGGAAGTTTGAGCAGTCAATTCATGCTGCAAGAGATCATCATGTTATTATAGACACTATGAAGTTATAGACTTATTAACAACTAGGTAGTTCGACATATTTACCACACGTTGGGACACTTCCTGGTTTGCCAGGTTTGTGAAAGAGATGCTACCCGAAGATGAGACTTTTGCCCTTGCTTTTAACTAGCTTAGGGCACGCGGGTTTGTGATCTCAGGAAATGGCCTGGTCGCGTTCTCCTCCTCTGCCGCCCATTCCGTGGATTTAGCCGCGTACCTAGCGGTGCCGAGTTTGTGGGGGTGAGTGTTTCGTGTCTAGAGAGCTTTGTGCACCGCACTTTTCTCCTTAAATTCGGCCATCGTCTTCATAGCCACAAAGGCGTCCTAGGTTTCCCGCGTCAAGAATCCATACTTCGCGAAGGGTGTCTCACCTATGTTCACGTACTTCGTGACAAGAATGCTCTTGAAGGTCCTCCACGCGTGATCCATCTAGAGCAACGCATGCTGTTCCACGCATGCCATGTCTGCTTCTGGGATAGTGAACTTGCTTGAAAGTTCTGTCCACAGCACGCCTCTCTGTTCCTTCATCAAAGACTTTCTGCTTGGTGTGGTGATGGGGACCCGTTCCCTTGCAAGTATCCCGCAGATGGTCCAGAATCTCGCCGCTGATCTCTGAGGACTCAGAGGGATTCCAACATCACTGACCTCCTTGATGATCAATCGGCTCGCAGGCATTTTCGATTTTCCTCTGCCATCTCGCTTACGTATCATTATCGTCGACGAAAATCCAGATGCATTAGGCGGCGTCGGTAACGGCGGCGAAGACGGCGCCTCTGCCATCTGCGGCGTCGGTGACGGCGGCGTCTCAGCTATCTTGCTTACTTGTTATCTATATAAGTTACATACGCTCAACATGTGCAGTATTAGCAAATAATAATAATTAATTCCAGCATAAATATGAAACAATAAAGCATTAATCCGATAGCATTTAAATGACCAAATTAACATAATCAAATGTAAATCATTGAAGTCATTTAAATTGATTGAAATGCTAAACATATACCACATGTATATGAATGAAATTAGCACAGAGTTGCAAAAGATTGATAATAGTTTGTGCTCTCAGCAGGAGAGTTGCAAAAGAACAAGTCTTTGCCATCTCAACTAGTCTATACTCTTCACTAATTGTTGCAAGCATTTAAATGACCAAATCAACATATACATATGAAGTATCTCTATGTCATACAAAAAGCTCAGAGTATTGATGTTAAAGAGTGCTCTCAGTATGCTGGATGCAAAGGATTTAACCTTTGTAATCTCAGTACATCAGTCAATATATCTTCACTAATCAAATTTAACAATTATAAAACAGATCTTAAGCTGAACCTAAAACTTTCCTGTTGAATGTCAAATTTATCTCACGGTAGCAAAATAAACTTTCAGTTCACAGATTATCAAAGACTATCAGAGTCAATATATCCACCGAGACTACAGAAGGCAATCTGTTATGAAAAACAGAACAGAGCAATGATATCAAGATAATCACGATATCATTTCAGCAATAAGCCTTATCCACAGATTGAGAATAACTATGTAAGTATCTCACAAAGATCAACTAGCTCATACAAGGATAATCTGAACTATGCAGAATTGACAACCAAAAGGAATAAAGCTATATATTAAACCTAACAACAGAAAGCAATAGTTTTAGCTCAAGATTGTTTCCAATTATCAAATTGATTTCAGATTTGACATTCATCACAGAGCTGATCAACCGAGCCCACATAACCACTTTGCTATCTCTCAGTGCACAATCTAATATAGAATTTGAAGCCAATCCAGCACATAAGTATATAGCCAAAGTGATGCACAAACGTAATATAGGAATACTCATAGAGAGGATGCCGCACAAGAACTCACGGTGCAAGGAGGAGGCCGGTACAAGGGAGGAGGCCGACGCGGGGAGGAGGGAGGCACGGGGGAGGAGGCCGGTGCACGGGAGGGGGCCGCGGGGAGGAGGCCGGTGCAGGGGAGGAGACCGACACGGGGAGGAGGACGGCGCGGGGAGGAGGCCGGTGCAGAGGGAGGACGCCGACATGGGGAGGAGGCCGCGCATCGAGACGGTGGCAGCGTCATCGATGTCGGGGGTGGCGGCGTCGAGGTCGGAGGTGGCGGTGTCGGAGCTTACGGGGAGGTGAACGGGCGAGCCCTAGAGGAGGCCAAGGAGCGAGAGCTGAGCGGGTTAAGGGCACTGGGGAGATGAATGGGCGAGCCCTAGGGTTACGAAGGCCTATCACAAACGGTTCTATTATGGAACCGTTTGTGAAAAGAAATCACAAACGGTTCTATTAAAGAACTGTCTGTGATACGTTCCATATCACAGACGGTTCTATTAAAGAACTAGAACCGTCTGTGATTCCTTATCACAGACGGTTCCATAATAGAACTGTCTGTGATAACCTGATGACAATTCCAATCCACATGAACCTGGTGACAAGTCTCTTCATTTTCCCGCGTGTGTCTCTTCGTCTCACGATCACACGGCTCTTCGTCTCTTCATTTTCCAACGTCGCTACGGCTCCCAAATATCTCTTCGTCTCCCGCTCCAGCTTTAGTACTTGTTCTATAAATAGATATCCCCTTCTACAAAGGATTTCTCACGAACCTCCTTGAACCCCTTTCTCCACAAACTCCAAATGGCTTCCCCTCTCGTGCCAGTTGTATTGGCCTACATTGTGCTTGTTTACTCGCACCTCTCTGGTCGCAACCTGGCCCAAGCTGCGAACAAGTCTTCCATTCGCAATGTCATCCGTTGTAGGCCCTCTGATCTACCGGAGGCCATAGCGGCCATCATTTGTCAATTGGAGCTCCTCCTCAGATGGACCAATGTGAGGGTCCGTGGCATCCAGCGAGTAAACCTCATCGTGGAGATCGTCATATGGAACTACTTGGTCCGCACCGAGGATGCAGCTTGGAGAGTCGAGGACGACATCCGAATTGCAAGAGAGCGGGTCGACCTCGCTGAGACAGAGGAGACCAAGGTTGATGGCCTCTGGGATATATGGGGCTTGGTTTCAGAGTCCGAACGTCTACAAGCGCGAATCGAGCGTGCAAGGTCGCAGGTGGAGGCGTTTGATCTGACAGTCGCTAATCCCGCCACCACCGGGTTTATTTAGAAGGCTTATGAAGATTTGAAGGCTAAGATAGGATCGCTAATCCTTTTTATCGTCTGTGATGTAAAAAGGGTATGGTCTTTTTATCGTCTGTTTATTACAAGCGCATAATATTATCATTCCACATTACAATGAAGTCCACATTGATATGTCTCATGTTATGGAATAAATTACAATGGAGTAAATTCTTAATTAAAATATAGCCCTTCATGATGATTGACGCGCATATAGCTAGCTTCCTCACTGGGTTCTTCCTCGAGCCTGATGTCATCTCCGAAAGGAGGCAACTCGTCAAATTGATTGTACTCTTCCTCATCCACGACATTCTCAACTCCGAGAATCCTTCTTCTGATGGATTCTTAATTTATGTCCCTTCCCAAGCACAACATCGATATCCTTAACCATATCATAGACCTCTTTCCCTCTAAAAGCCCTTGGAGCTGAACCGTCGTCCTTATTTCCGTCGAATTGTTTCTTCATCTTGCGGTATGGGTGACTCCTGGGAAGGAACCTATGGTGACGTATATACACAGTTTTGCGCGAGTTGTTCAGCCATACACTCTCCGTAGCATCTAAGCCCTCGAATTTACAAAACTCTCTCTCTCTCTCTCTCACTGTAGTTATCTTCTGCATCACGTAGCATCTGATCCAGATTGTCATCGTGCGACCTATCCTCATCAAAAGCACAGTACACATCCGGCATATCGTTGACTTCCTCGGCGATGCCATCATTGATGCCATCATTATTGACTTCCGGTATAATCTGCTCTTCACCGTAACTGGTCCAACATGTATGCCCTTTTTTGTAACCCCTTCGAATCAAGTGCACTTCGATCTGCGCTGGGTTGTTAAACATCTTCAGATTACTGCAATCAATGCATGGATAGTACATAAAATTTATCCCCTTCTTCAACATATCATGCTCGGCGACTCTTCTAAAAGCAACCACACCATTAATGTACTCTTGACTCACACGGTTCACACTGTACATCCAGTTTCGGTCCATCTACGCTACGCATGTAACAAATTAGTGTCAAATTAGATTAATAAACCGCAAGTACATACTCTTCCTATTTACCAAACATACTTAAATTGATTAGCGATTAATTTATAGCAAACATAAAGGGTTATAGATCGTTACCCTCAGAGCTCACGACGAAAATACCAAATATCTCTCGAGAATCCTCTCCTTCTCCTCCCTTCCTCATCTCCTTCTCCTCCCTTCCCTCTCTGTCGGCGGCGCAATGGGCTTCCTATTTACCAAACATATTTAAATTGATTAGCGATTAATTTATAGCAAACATAAAGGGTTATAGATCGTTACCCTCGGAGCTCACGATGAAAATGCCAAATATCTCTCAAGAATCCTCGCCTTCTCCTCCCTTCCCTCTCTGTCGGCGGTGCAATGGGCTTCCTATTTACCAAACATACTTAAATTGATTAGCGATTAATTTATAGCAAACATAAAGGGTTATAGATTGTTACCCTCGGAGCTCACGACGAAAATACCAAATATCTCTCGAGAATCCACTCCTTCTCCTCCCTTCCTCCTCTCCTTCTCCTCCCTTCCCTCTCTGTCGACGGCGCAATGGGGAAGGACACGTGTGATGGCTCAAATGGGAATGGGCGGGCGGTCTGTCGGGACGGTATTTGTATTGGCAGCCTATCACGCACGGTTTGTATTACAAACCGTCAGGATATTTTACCTATCATGAGCGGTTTTTAATAGAATCGCTTGGTGATAGTTCATAGACGGTGTTTATTGACAACCGTCTGTGGTACCAGAGATTATCACAAACGGTTCTTTAATAGAATCGTCTGTGATAGTTCACAGACGGTTCTATTCAAGAACCGTCTGCAGTGATAGTGATATCACGAGACGGTTTATATCTGAACCGTCTGTGATAGGCTGGTACGGCAAAGGCCTGGTCCCGACAGACCCAACACAGACGGTTCCTTTTTAACCGTCTGTGATGAGGCGTCTACTATTGCTGTTTTGTAGTAGTGAATTTTGGTGTAATTTCTTTACTTCCAAAAAACGAAGATGCACAACAAATTCAGCAATATATGTCGATTTGCCTATTAAATGTGAGTTTCAAAAATTTTACTAAAGTAGGTACTAATCGTCTTATGGGCATTGCTCAAAAAGTTGTTCGTCCATCTGAAACGGCTTTTATGCCAGGGAGAAATATTATGGAAGGGGTAGTTGTTTTACATGAAACAATTCATGAGCTACATAAAAAGAAATTAGATGGAATCATTTTTAAGATTGATTTTTTAAAAAGCTTATGATAAGGTGAAATGGCCTTTTCTATAGCAAACTCTTAGAATGAAGGGTTTCTCTCCAAGTTGGTGTGCTTGGATTGAGAGTTTTGTTGCAGGGGCAGTGTGGGGATTAAGATTAACTAGTATTGGGCTTTATTTCCAAACTAAGAAAGGGCTTAGGCAGGGGGGGCCCTCTGTCACTAATTCTTTTTAATATTGTTGCAGACATGTTAGCCATTTTTATTGGAAGGGCTAAGAATGAGGGTCATGCCAGTGGGATAATACCGTATTTGATTGATGATGGTCTTTCTATCCTGCAATATGCTGATGATACTATTCTGTTCATGGATCACAATTTTGATCAAGCAAAAAAATTGAAACTTATTCTTTGTGCATTTGAACAATTTGCTAGTTTAAAGATTAATTTTCATAAAAGTAAGATCTTTTGCTTTGGAGAAGCTAAGAATTTTGAATCTCAATACTTAAGGATATTTGGATGTGAAAGGGGTTCTTTTCCCTTTAAATATTTGGATATTCCGATTCATTTTAGAAAAACTGAGGAATAATGAATTGGCGGGGTTGGAAGATCGCTTCGAAAAATGGTTGAGCAATTGGAAAGGGAAAAAAATTATCTACTGATGGTAGATTGGTACTTATAAATTTGGCTTTGAGTGGCCTTCCTATGTTTATGCTTTCTTTCTTTGATATACCCGAGGGGGTTATTAAAAGACTGGATTTTTTTAGGTTCAGATTTTATTGGCAGAGCGACAACCATAAAAAAAAGTATAGGTTGGTTAAATAGAATATTCTTTGTATGCCCAAGGACTAAGGTGGTCTAGGAATTCAGAACCTCGAGATAAAAAATAAGTGTCTTTTGGCTAAATGGTTGTTCAAACTTTTGAATGAGGAAAGGGTTTGCCAGCATTTGCTTAAAAATAAGTATTTGCATGATAAGTCTATCTCTCAAGTCGAGCGTAAACCTGGGGATTCTCAATTTTGGAGGGGATTGATGCAGGTCAAGCATGATTTTTTTTCAACGATGTTCTTTTAATCTTGGGAATGGGAAACAAATCAGATTTTAGAAGGATGCTTGGATTGGACATCGGCCCTCTAGATGAACTTTTGTAACGCCCCAAAATTTGGCTTTTCAAAAGTCTTTTGAGTAGTTTAGGCCCCTGGAAAATTTCCCCAATTTTATTTGAGTTAATAAAGCTTAATTGGGAATTTCCAAAATTAAAAATATTTAATTTGACTAATCTAAACATCAATTTAAAGAAAATCAGCTTTAGTTGGGTTCCTTGTGCTTCAAGGAATTTTTTGTGTATTTTCTGGGATTTTTTTCTGAATTTATTTGCTATTTATTTGACCCCTTTCGAATTTCCTTCCTTTTTCTTAATTCAGAAATTCAACAAATCCTTATAACCTTTGTGGGCCGAATCCGGCTCAGCCCATACTCCTTCTCTCCTCCCGGCCCAATTTCCACTGCCACTCCTTCCTCCGGCCGGTCATTGCTTTCGGCTCGGCCTAGCCTAGCGTCACCCTTAACCGGACGCGTCTTGTTGCTAACCCTAAGCGCTTGGTCCCACTGTCACCGTTGTTGCACAAGACGCAAGAATCGACGTGGTTTCCGCCGCCGCCGCCATGAAGTCCCAGCGCCGCACGCCACCCGAGGCTATTTATAGCCGCGGTGATCCTCGATCCGTGCTCCCTTCGTTGCGCCGCCTCCGATGCCCTAGATCCGCCGCCGGTGAGGACGTCGTCGCGTCGCGCGAACACACCGGAGTTGGAGCCGGCCACCATCTCCATTGTTGGAACCAAGCTCTTGGCCGCCGCCGTCCCGTGCCCCTCCGCCTTCACCAACGCCACACCCCCCGCGCCGCCCGCGTCTCGTACCCATGGCCGCCGTCGTCGAGCCGCCGAAGCGTCATCGTTTCCTCAACCCGCAGCGCGGCCGCTTCGGTTTCCTCTGCCGCGTCTGCGTGCTTGCCCAAGCCGCGTTCGCCCTAGCCGACCCCGCATTGCCGAACCGCCAAAGCCGCCATCGCGGGCCCACGCGAAGATCCCACGCCGGCGAGCCACCTTGGTCGTCGCCTTGGGTTACGTGTCTTGTGTGATATTTTGGTGGAGCTATGTGCGGGCTTAATAACTGTGTGCATAAGTTGGTAGTTTATTTGGAAGTCTTGCCTTAGTCAATTAAGGACTTAACTTTGTGCGCCATTGAATGAGCCTCTCATACAACCACATGCAGGTATGGGGCGGGCCTAACTTAGTAAGTTATGGAGTCTTGACATTGATTACTCGGGTAGTAGGTTAGGGGCATGTGCATGGGTGGAGGTGTGCTACAAAGTAGTCACATCACGGGGTGGTTCGCCGTGTCCCTGTCCAACGGTGTGTGTTGGACTGACTTCCTATGTGGGGTTGTCTGACGGTTTGTAAGCACACTGGGAGTATCAATGCTTGAGATGAAGTTTACGAAAGGTTTTGTTGTGATCAACTCGATCCGATTGATTGCATCTTGTGGGGAAAGTGTACAAACTCTGCAGAGTGTTAATCAATCTATTGAATAGCGCGTCATGATCATGGACATGCTCGGGGATTTCACACGAGGGTAGATTTTCATAAAACTTGGGATGGGACAGTGTGTGAGATAACTTATGCAAATTGTGTGAATAACTTGTTTAGGCTATGTGTCTTTGTGAAAACAAATGATAAAACTTATTATTGTATATTTGTTTTGAATTATGCTTTCAATCTATTATTTGTATTCAAATTGTAAATTTTGCATTTCTGCAAAATAACCACAGAAGCCATTCCTTTGGAATAAGCCTGCATCTATAATTGCATTTCTATGGTATGACTTGCGATGCGGTGTGTACTCATGCTTGCTTTAATAAATCAAGCGAGTTGAAGGAATCGTCACCAACAAGGTCTACTTCAAGGATCGTGGAGAACTAGGTCGCGCTTTTGACCCGATTGCTGTGGGCATATGGATGGGCATCACCGAATTATTCTGCTTGTTCATTGCAGACTTCATTGAGCTACGCCTCTGAAGCATTAATTGTAAACTTTGACCTTAACGTCTTTACTCTGATGTTTATTGTTATTTTCTATTTATTAGTTATCTTTGTATATGGAAATGATATTTCACCGATGTTGCCCTTTGTGTGCACTAAGCGTGATCTGGACTAGTCAAGATATACAGAGGGTCGAGTGCATATTTTGGGTCTCGGCAGAGGTGGTATCGAGCCATATCGATCGTAGGTCGTGACCTTAGTTAGAATGGCTGTTTTTAAGGAAACTTCAAAACATATTTTACAAATGGAAAATCTTAATGATGTGCTATCCTCATCTTGTCTATCTTCTATACTCTTCCATTCCATATCTTTCTCATCTATATTCTTGCTCACCGTTTTGAGTATTAAATTGGACTCGCTTCCCTCATAACTTCTATAGTTGTCGTTACCTGTGCCAAATATCTCGGTGGATGCCCAAGAGTTGTTTTGAGCAACTCTTTGAAGACCGTGCAACCAGCAACAACGTATCAATATCTCCCCAAGTGTGCAAGACAAGTTCGTCGCAAGAATTGAAGGCCAGAAGAAGTTGTACGTCGCCCCTGCCTTCTCCAATCTTCGCCTGCAAAGATTGCAAGCAGTCAACGTTTGATGAAGACTGTGACCAGTCCGAGTTTTCTTCAGACCAGCCATATAGGATAAGTCAGCGATTGGTTCCTCCCGTAGGTTGAGCCAAGTCACCCAGTGAGTTAGTGCTTAATCGACTAGACGATTAGATTTTCATTTCCTTTGGTCTGTGTTGTTTACTTGTGAGTTTTGTGCTTCTTAATAGCTCTCCGGCTATTTGTGTTCCTTGGTTTCCCTTGGGTTAAACCCGCTCCCCTTAGTAGATTATCTTCCCTTACCCTGTGCTTTTCTCTCTCATCTATTAGCCCTAGTCAGCCAGCAGTTGGAGAGCCCCAGTAAAGCCAACCCTGTTAGTAATCTTGAGACAATCTGTGCCAGCCCAGATCCTGTCAATCCCAGTGGACAACTGCCAGTATCAGGAGTAGCAGGTCCAGTCATGGAACAATTCTTGGTAGCTCAAACTCAATTCATGAACGCGACGATACAGAGCATGAACAACATGATGACACAGCAGAATCAGACCACCGTTACCTTAGTCAATTTGATGGATCAGAATAATCAAGCAAGCCGTCGCACCGTTACGATTAATCGATGCAGAGCAGCGACGATAACCAACAACTATCTCCGGTGCGGTGTGATACATCGGGACCCGAGCCGCCTCACGCACCCGAATCGACTTATGCGGCGACGATTTGACCATTGGGCAAGAGTAATGTTTGCAAGGATGCACAACCCGTTGTCATCCAAGCGGCAAGCCCTCGCCTCAAGTTGTGAAGTTCATGATGACCAAGCCGCCTGTCTTTGAAAGATCAACCACACTCAGGGATGCAGAATCTTGGATTCGCACCATAGAAGAAAAGCTAACTGTTGTGCAATGCAACTATAATGAGAACGTTCTCTATGCTGCTCATCAATTGGAAGGACTTGCATTAGATTGGTGGAAAAAGTTTCACGTTGCCCATCGGTAGAAGCAGACCATCCCCTGGTCAGAGTTCACCGCTGCTTTTCATCAACAACATACGACATCAAGCAAGATTGATCAAGAGAAACCTGATATTCAGATATCCTACACCAAACATAGCCACTGTCAGTTGAAGTGCTGCCAGCCAGGTATGTCAGAAGATTGTGCATGTATCCGTTGTGGAGAAATAGGCCATAGCGCCGATGAGCATAATATAAATTGTTCCAGTTGCGAAGGAAACCATTCCGTTGGAGAATGTCCAATAAGCAAAATCACATGTTTCTTATGTGAAGGCGATAATCATTGTCTGAGTCAGTGCCGCATGTATTCAGTGTTGACTTCTACAATACAACGTCAGCGAGAAAGCTTCCAAGCCACTATCAGAGCATTAACAAAAGGAGGCAATCCGTTGTTAGTGCAAGATATGTCAGCCGAAGAATCACAAGAGCAGAATAATGACCTTGGCAACCCATCTCAAAAGAGAAGCAAACCGGTATCGTCAGCAGTGTGTTTCGAGTGTGGTAAGCAAGGTCACTATGCCAAGAAGTGCCCTGCAAAGCGACAAGCTTCAACCTTCAAGAAGGATAGTCATTCTGCCATAGTCTCATCAGAAAAATGGCAAGATTTGACATGTTTATGCTACAATTATCGTGGAAAAACATCACTAGCCAGTGTCCTCAGAGAAACCAGTCACTCACTTCAGATGCAAGAATGCCAGAAGTGGTGTCAGTCCAGATGGTAACTCCCAGAGCAAGTGGTAACGCAGCAGGATCCGTGTGTCCAGCACAGCAGTCAAAGAAGAGATGTTTGGATCATGATGTTACCAAGAAAGCCTAGATTGGCGATACCAGATCAAGTCGTGTCATGCCTCCGATCGTAGCAATAAAGTCAGAAAATAGTTGTAATATTTTCCTGTGTTTCCGAGCAGAAAAGTAGACATCTTCGTATGCAAGTCATGAAGAAAAAGGATTGCTGAACATTAAAATATTGGGTATCTCTCTAAGTATGTGCCATTGCAAATCACGTAATCAAGCTTTGAGTCAGGTTGTTTGAAGGCTGTAGAGCCGTAACTATGGAATGTGATGTTGAATTCCAACTCATCACTTTGCATAGCAGTGAGATAACCGTAAATAGTTGAAGAATCTAACCGTTGGATAATGCCCATATTCGCAAGAGAATATGCAGTTGTTATTGCAAGTGATCAATACAGCATGCAACCATACTAGAAGTCAAGTTTGTCTATGACTTGGTACCCCAGATTAGCCAATGTCAGGGGGAATTACGTCAGAGATGAATTGTGATAAAAGTTGTTAAAAGAGTTTGCAGATATGATAGAGCAGATCAGATGATTCTCAGAGATAAAGACAGTGTCAAATCACTCTCATGAGCTTAGCCAGCGTCAGTGTTGATTATAAAATAAAATGGTAACACAGGATGTGCGAGAGTTTAAGTTTATCCAGGAGTTAATCTTCAGGACCTTAGAATCAGCTTGTCAAGTTTTGAGTGAGAATTTCAGTTTTCCCCAGGATCATCTGTGGACAAGTCAGTGTCAGTTGAGGATCAGTAAAGTAGTGGTTTCAAGTTAGCCAAGATCCCTCATCATTGTAAAAGAGCAAGTTTGCCAGATCGCCAGAAGTGAGTCTTGAGTCAGTGCAGAAGGGTATTTGTTGAACCCTAGAGTTCAAACGGATGCTAGAAAATCAGGCTTGAGCAGGCAGTTTTGTCAAAGAAATCTGCCGTTCATTCCTATTAATATCACCGAGTATGTAGATCGTTTAGCAGAGTGGTATACGACAGAGGTTTG